>JAQZBX010033710.1:0-25282 GCA_029593785.1 Cabassous unicinctus
GCTTAAAAAAAAAAAAAGTAAAACATGGACAAAGAATAAAAGAAAACCAAGAGAATGATGTCTCATCAGACATAGAATATCAATAAAGAGGTAGAAATGATAAAAAGGAACCAATAGAAATTCTGGAGATGAAGAATACAATAACTGAAATGAAAAGGAGCTGTCAACAGCAGATTTGAACAGACAGAAGAAAGAATCAGTGAACTTGAAGAGAGGCCAATTGAGATTATCCAGTCTGAAAAGAAGAAAGAATAAATAATGAAGAAAAATGAACAGAACCCAAGAGAAATGGGGATACTATAAACCATACCAAACTATGCATAACAGGAGTCCCAGAAGGAGAGGAGAAAGAAAAAGGGGCAGAAAGAATATTTAAAAGAATAATGATGAAGGAAATGAATCTATACATCCAAGAAGTTCAATGAACCCCAAGGAAGATAAACTAAAAAAGTTCCATACCAAGGCACATTAAACAAACTATTGAAAGCCAGAGATGAAGAAGGAATCATGAAAGTAGCAAGAAAGAAGTGATTCATCATGTACAAGGACTCTTCAATAAGATTTTTCATCAGAAATCATGGAGACAGGAAAGCAGTGGGTTGACTTACTTAAAGTGCCAAAAGAAAAAACTGTCAACCAAGAATTTGGTATCTGGGAAAACCATGCTTCAACGTGAGGGAGAAATTAAGACATACCTAGATTAAAAAAAGAAAAGAAAAAGCTGAGGAAGTTTGTAAACCTGTCCCAAAAGAAATGCTAAAGGGAGCCCTTCAGGCAGAAAAGAAAGGACACTAGACAGTAACTTGAAGCCATATGAAGAAATAAAGAACACTAGTATAGGTAACTACATAGGTAAATATAAAAGGTAAATATTGTGTTTTTGATTTGTAACTCCTCTTTTTTCTCTATATGATTTAAAAGACAAATGCATAAAAACAATAATAAAACATAACAAAAATCTGTTAATGGACACACAATATATGAAGATGTAATTTGTGACAATAATAATAAAGGGGAAACAGAGCTACATAGAAGCAGAGTTTTTGTATATGATTGAAGCTAAGATAGTATTAACTAAATTGTTATATATGTAAGATGTCAACTGTAAATCCCAGAGTACCAACTAAGAAAACAACTAAAAAATATCCAGGAAAGGAAATGAGAAGGAAATTGGACACTAGGAAAAAAAATCAATTAAACACAAGAGAAGACAGTAATGGAGGAACTGAGAACAAAAAGATATGACATATAGAAAACAAATAGTGAAATGGTAGAATCCTTCCTTATTAATTACTTTAAATGTAAATGGATAAACTTTCCCCTTAAAATTCAGAGAGTGGAAGAATGGATAAAAAAGCATGATCCACATACATGCTGTTGACAAGAGACTCACCTTAAATCCAAAGACACAAATAGGTTAAAAGTGAAAAGACAGAAAATGATACCCCATGCAAAATGTAATCAAAAGAGAGCTGGGGTGGCTAATGATGAACAGCCCAAAAGGGAAATTAAGAAGACAACTCTATATACAGTAGCATTTAAAAGAATAAACTACTTCAGAATATTTAACCAAGGAAGTGCAAGATTTTACACTGAGAACTATAAAACATTGCTGAAAAAAATTAAAGAAGACCTAAATAAATGGAAAGTCACCATGCATTCATGGATTGGAAGAGTTAATACTGTTAAGATGTCAATACTTCCTAAAGTGATCTACAGATTCAATGCAATCCATATCAAAATCCCAATGGCTTATTTTGCAGATGTGGAAAAGTTGATCCTAAGATTTGTATGGAATTGAAGAAGATCCTGAATAGCCAAAAATGATCTTTAAAAAGAAGAACAAAGTTGGAAGACTCATATTTCCCACTTTCAAATCTTACTACAAAATTACAGTAATCCAAAAAGTATGCTGGCATACTGGCATAAAGATAGGCATATTGATCAATGAAATAGAATTGGGAAACCCAAAATAAATTCATACATCTATGGTCAATTGATTTCAACAAGGGTGCAAAGACAATTCAATGGTGGGAAAGAATAGTCTTTTCAACAAAAGGTGCTGGGACAACTGGATTTCCATACACAAAAAAATGAAATTGGACCCTTACCTCATACCATATATAAAAATTAACCTAAAATGAACCAAAGCTAAAATTATACAACTCTTAGAAAAAAAGATAAGGATAAATCTTCATGACCATTTATTTGTAAATGGTTTCATACATATGATACTAAAAGTACAACAAAAGGAGAAATTGATAAAGTTAACTTCATCAAAATTAGAAACTTTTGCACATTAAAGAACACTATGAAGAAAGTGAAAAAAATCCACAGAATAGGAGAAAGTATTTGCAAGTCATATATCTGATAAGGGTCTAGTATCCAGAATATATAAAGAGTACTTACAACGCAAAAATAAAAACAAACAACATAATTTTAAAAGGACAAACTACTTGAATAGAAATTTCTCCAAAGAAAATATATAAATGGCAAAAAAGCACATGAAACGATGCTCAGCATCATTAGTAATCAGGGAAATACAACTCAAGATACCACTTCCCACCCACTAGGATGGTTATAATAATAATTAAAAAAAGGTAGAAAATAACAAGTGTTGGCAAAGATTTGGATAAGTTGGAACTCTCATTCATTGTTAACGGGAATGTAAAATGGTGCAGCTGCTATGGAAAACAGTTTGGCAGTTCCTTGGAAACTCAATTATAGAATTAATTATAGAATTATAGAATTACCATATGACCCAGCAACTCCACTTTTAAGTATAGATCCAAAAGAATTGAAAGCAGGTGTTCAAATGAAAACTTATACATGAATCGTCATAGAAGTGCTATTCACAATAGCCAAAAAGTGGAAACAACCCAAACGTCCATCAAAGGCTAATTGGGTAAACAAAATGTGGTTTATCCACACACAGGAATATTATTCAGGCATAAAAAGGAATGAAGTACTGGTACATGCTACAACATGGATGAACCTCAAAAACATGCTAAGTAAAGAAGCCAGACACAAAAAGGACATGTTGTACGAATCCATTTAAATGAGATACCCAGAACAGGCAAATCCATAGAGACAGAAAGTAGACTAGTGGTTGCCTGGGTTGGGGGGCAGGGTGAGGAATGACTGCTTAAAGGGTGTGGGTTTCCATTAGGGATGATGAAACTAGATAGCAGTGATGGTTGCACATCATTTTGAATATACTCAATGCCATTTCAAAATGGTTAAAATGGTGACTTTTACGTTACATGAATTTTACCAAAATTTGTATTATTCTGCAAATGGTTATCTATAGACATTGTTTTTCCCTACACCTGATTGTGTGTCAAATTTTTCTGAAATTTCTCTCAAAAATGCAGACACCACTTTGCTCTAAGGAGGCATTATTACTGTTACCTTATCATCAATGTTCACTTGAAAACTCTTTGAAGTCAGAGTCAGTGTATTATATCTCCTTGTATTTCTCATGATGCCTCTTTCAATGTCTTGCATATAACAGTTACTAAATTATTGTGTGAACCCATGCACATGCACATTCGTCATTTCAAATCTATATAACAATTCTGCAAGGTGGGTACATCAGTGTGCTACAGGGAAGTTGTTCTGCTAATGCAGTGAGTTAAAGTGAGACTATCATAAACAGTAATCCAAATATGCCTTGAATATTTTATTTTAATGAAAAACCTATAAACATGCATTAATCCATCAATCTTTTCATAAAAGACCAAGGGTTTTTCTTTGCCTAAACATGCATTAATTCATAAATCTTTTCATAAAAGACCAAGGGCTTTTCTTTGCCTAAACATTCACTGATTCCCTGCAGACATCTCATCTGTAACACATAGCTCACAATGTGGGTTTCTTTAACGAGAAGGAAGAACTTAGAGATATTTGTGAAATCATTAGAGTTCAGATTCCTTCTACATTGTTATATCTCTACATCCCAATCAGTACTTTAGAGTTGCCTTCTTCAGTGGCAATATTTTTGCCACTTTTTATGGTCTTCCTAATACTTTTAAATTGGGTTTCATAGATACAACTCTTTAAAATTAAAAAAAAAATAATTCATTAATTTTATTTATTAATTTTTCTTTTCTCACTTTAAAAAAAAAATCAGTTTTGAAATCATTATATGATTCCAGCAAAAAGAGTGGCAAACACAGATAAGTTTGGGAAGTAACTTACTAATACGGGCAGGAGCCTCAGCTGGGGGTGGCAGATGTGACTGGGTATAGCAGAGAGTCAACTAAAGTCTTGCCTCTCAAACTGTGGTGTGCACACACGCCCCCTAGAGATCTTACTAAAATGCAGGTTATGGTTCGGTAAGTTTGGAATGGGATCCAGAATTGTGCAACTCCCACCGACTCCCAGGGGTTGCCAGGCTGTGGGTCCATGCGCTGCATTTTGAGGAACAAGGAGCTGAAGTGTGACACAGCTTCAGCCAGTACATTAAACGGAAGACCCCATCGGCCCAAGAAGTTGGAAAACGCAACTCTATCGCACTAGGTTATGATTCTCACTATATAAAAGTGCACAAAGAAGCTGAAGCACTTCCCCAAAGGGATTGGAAGCACTAGCCCAAAGGGGATCCCAGGTGTTCGTGGAAGGATTGTAGGAAATGGATGGCAAGTCTGGCCCAGCCTGCTCGGTGGAAACAGTTAAGAGGAGAAAGCAGTTTCCAGGGCAAGATCTGAGACTTTCTGGCCTTCTTACAAGTTATTAGAAGGGTCAGCTAAAGGTAAGAGATTGCATATTCTGTTCCTTCAATCTATGTATCCTCACAAGAACCTCTGGGCTTCCAGAGTTCCTGTTAGTTTCTAATTACTTTTATTACCACCATTTCCTCTAACATCCTGGTGTTCTGCAAGTCAATTGAAACTGAAAAAAATAACGATTGGCCCTCGGTTGTCTAGAAAAATGATCAGAAACAAGGCACAAGTGAAAAATTGGTCACAGTACAGTGATATCAATGTTGGCATCACTTCCCAGGAGAAAGGTTGCTCCAGAAATAGAAGGTATTGTTGTTGTTATTGTTTTTTTTAAACCCAGGCTACTCATTTGAATTCATACTCACTGCTTATTATGCTGAAAATTGCACATGACTGCTTTGGATCTCTGGCTCAATAATTACTTTGATGTTTTATTTATTGATGCAAAAAAGTACTTGCCTTTCATGTTTGTTATCTCTCATTTCAAAGGAATTTTTCAAAGTAGTAAGAAACCAGCTCCATAGTACTGTCTTCCCTGTTGGCACAAGGTTCTGGAGAATTATTGGTGCCCCTGGGTGTTTCCTGCCATTTAGTTTCAAGCTCATAAGGAAATGCAGAGGCTGGCTAGAGTTTGCTATGAACACTGTAGACAGACATTTGTGCTGGAACACACTCAAAGAAGATTCTTTAGAGAATGCATTTTATCGTACCAGGGGCTTTGTTTTCTCGGCTATTGAGATGCTTTGTATCTGGAAACCAGAATTATTTCTCAGCTTTGACCAAATCTTTTGCGAAGTCCCAACTTCCATGTTTATGAAATCCATCTGTGACATCACTCAGTTGCTTCCATGGCAAAAAATTAATAGTCAAAGAAGAGACCATACCAAATGTCAACTTTTTAAAAATGCATTACACATCTTGGCATTGAACTCTTTGTATTGAAAATAAGAGTACCAATTAGTTCAAAATCATTGCCACCATATGCAACATCTATGGGATGATTAATACAGAATGGAGACAAACAGAAAATAGCTTGGGTAAAAATGTGAAATCTGATCTGAATTAAACAATCAGTTATACCCCTTACCAAAAAGGAGAGCAGAGCTTGTGTAATGTGGAAAATATTTTTCATTTAACATGCCTACACGGAACCTGAGTAGCTTAGCTTCATGATCAAGCTTCTCTTCTTCTCTTTTGTCCATTCCTACTGCCCAGCAGTTACCCTCCTTACCCGGAAATGGAGGCTGTGAGTACATGAGAGCGGACTGTGGGTGGGGGCAAGTTCCAGAACATCCGGTCAGCAAAAGAGGATTTTACTGCTTACTAAAGGAAGCACCTCCTCAGAAAGGCTGGCAGCAAATCCAAGTGGATGTCCAAGAAGCACTTGGAATCATCTGAAAAATGATTCAAACCCATATTTATTTATCCCCTTCAATAAGATCAGATGTGCTATGAAAACTACACATTCAAAAGCCACACGTCAAAAGAGAAAAACGAAGAGAGCACTAGAGCAGCCAAGCAAATTTCTCAAAGGGGTCTTCAGAAATAACCTTTTACCTTACCTATGCCTACACCAGGAACCCATCACTATATCCACGCAGGCCTGCAACTTGTTCTAACTCAGCACCCTGCCACCTCTTGAGGTCTTAAATTCTGATACCTCCTCTCATGCAGCTTTGGAGATGGCACATTTTGCTCCCCCTCTGCAATTTACTAGCTGACTGAACATGAGCAAGTCACTAACCTTTCTAAGCCTCAGTCTTCACATCTGTGGAATGGCTGGAGTGCTCTCGACCACTCATAGGTTTATTGTGAGAATTAACTACAAGGAAGTATTTACAGTGCTTAGCCCAGTGTATGGTGCATAAGTGCTCTGTAGAGGATCATAATTTTCATAATTATTATATCTGACTGCCTACATATCATCTCCTCTTAGGTGTCACAAATGAAATGTCCCCAAATACACTCATCACCTCTCTCCACAATTTATTCTTCTTTTGTATCTTCCAGGCCTGAGTGACAAGCACCCTCAGATAAGGAGAGAAGAAAATAAATGCATGCAAGAATGACATACTTTTTCCACTGCATTCTGGCAAAACAGCGGCTGTCTTTGTCCATGCCTGACCTTTTCTCCCAACTGTGCTGGGAGGATTGGTCAGCCAAGAGGGCCGATCCTAGGTCCACATACCTCCTAGAATATGTACAGACTATCTATAAATTCAGGTAGGAGGAACCATTTGCAAGTGAGCTGACAGAGATAAAACGAGTGATTAAAAGTCTGTTTACAGTTTCATTTCATTTCTGCTGGTGATTTCCCCTGAGCTCGCCTTCCTTATTAATGGCATCCATAAAAAGCAAACATTTACTCATGATTACACAGAGATAAAAATAAACAGCATCCTGGTTTATATAATTATTTTAGAGTTTAATTGGAAAACATTGTATATCATGTGTACTCTCCCTTCTCTTGTGTATTAGTCGGGGTCCTGGTCAGAAAGAGATGGCACACTCAAAAGGGGTAATTCGAGGTTTTTAATGAAGTGATTACTTGCAGAGGTAGGTACCAAACATTTAGGCAAGTCAACAAAGGAGAGAGTGGTTCTCCAGGGCTAGCACAGTAGGGGCTAGGAGGATGTGGTCACCATCACTGAGGACAGCTGACTGGAAAGGGCCCCTGATGGGCAGCCAATCTTCCTGCTTTCCTCACACCCCCGGTATCTCTGCCTAGACCCCCATTAGAAACCTCCAGGTAAAGGCATAGGGTGGAGAAGGGTGGCGAGAGGATAAATGGAAGCCAGCACTGCAACCTACTTTGGAGCACTTTTCCTGGAGTTTCCCATTAGTCTGCTCTGCTAAGCTGGCCTCACATCTGAGCGCTTCATCATCAACACGGGGACAGGCCTGTATATCCGAAATGGTCAGGCAATGGCCTGGCTGGCACTATAACTTCCCAGATGGACGCAACGGTGGAATATAGGATGTGGGTGCAAAAATCGGGAGAAATGATGGGACAGCCAAAACAACTCGTCACCTGGGGTAAGAGTTTTATTTTATTTTTTTCATTAACTATATGCAGTGGTGGCTTTCCCCAGACAGGTGATAAGCCAGGGCAAGTGTGAAAGCAGTGCACCATCTACCAAAGTATGCTGGCAGCCCGAAAGTGCCCCTGTGTGTGCCCCTCCTCCCAGCAAACCCGTGCATCCCATGACAGATTCCTTTATGGAGTTTCATGTAGTGCATTAAACATCTCTCTGATTGACCTGAGATGCTCAAATACTTATCACTTGAAATTGAAATATCAAGAGTGTGCTTGTGTGTGTCAGGAACACATCCCGAAGGCACCTTTACTCACCAGCCTGGTGACCTTGGAAAGATTTGGAAGGAATAGTTCTTGGGCTGGCTGGGAGCTGCCTGAGGACTTTTAGAAATTGAAATTGCCCACTTGTTGCAAAGGTTGGTAGCCAGAAGCTTTCTGGGAGGAAAGAAGTTCCCCAGGCTTTCCTAAACCTGAATCAAGGAAGCCAATGTTGGTGAGTCCTGCTCTCACAAGTAAAAGGAGTGATCCCACTCAGTTTTTACTTTCTGTCCTTGAAAGTCAGGAATGAGACCACACACTGTGAAAGCTTTTCGGTGACCCCTGTGGGGACTGTGATAAAGGCCTTAAAAAGAAAGATGTTTTTGTGTAGGGAGTTAGGGCAAGCACACCGCAGATCTTAACTAGATTTTTCAGTCAGAATTCAAAACTGTAAGGTACCATGCTTGGTTGTTGTGAAAATTAAAGACCATACTTTCTGGGAAGAAGCATGCCTGAAGTCGTGTATTTGGTGTGCATTTAATCCAGGGCTGTTGTTGCCGTTGCCAATAAATAGTGAGTGGTGACAACTGCAGAAAGAGAAAACCAGGCTGAGATTCTGGGGCCAAGAAAGGAGGGCAGTTAAAGGAAAGTTCTTGGGTGTTCTCATCCTTAACTTCAGGGACCTTTACTTTTAGCATCTACAAAATGAGATTAATATCGTCTCGGCTTACTCTAGAGTTGGTTGACATTTCCAAGGAATTGAGTGCTCTATTCACTATGCTTATTTTAATCAACATTTTAACAACTGGTTGAATTTCGTGGGCAATGTCATTTGGAACATGAAGAAGAATTGTTTCATGCATTCACAAAATAGGCACACAATGGAAAAACAGAAAATGTTTGCATTGATAAAATGTTGAAGAAGCAGTGAAAATGGATAAAGTTTCGAATGGAGGTTAGATACTGGTTGCTTCTCTACCTATGTAAATGGCAGGGGACTTTATAAAGACAATTATTGCTTTTAAATAGACAACAGTACTTGTATGGCCGTGTGCTCTCTTTGGTCTTAGGAAGAGAATTCAATTCAAAACCTTGACATGTACAGAGGACTTTTAAGGCAAAGCAGCCCAATGTTTTACTAAAACATGCTTTACAAGGCAATACTAGCGGACACATGGCCCACACCACCTTACCCTGCCAAGGTGACTGCTTCTAATATAATGCATTGTAATCCTTTCTACTTTGGACCCCAGAAGAGACCTCAGGAGCTTTTCAGGGATTTTTTTTTTTTAGTCTCTACTTAGGAGCTATGAGTTAAGGATACCACATGAGGCTAACTATATATTTTCTTTCATATAAGTAATGCTAGATGTAATACAGCTTCATTTCCCAAATAAGTTGGTGCATAAAACTGCAACAGGCAACAGATACCTCCGTTCCTTAAAGTACTGTGAAAGTGGTCCCAGGACAGACATTTTACACTGGGTCTGGCTCTGAGAATCGGGATCGCTTTATTTGGGGACAGGAAGACATTCTGTAGGTGTCCTTAATAGATAGCAGTCTTGCTTATACTGTAACCTTGACTTTCTGAAGGTCATAGGCTGTCAATGATCTTATTCCTGTTGCCTCATCAGATGCAAAGAAATGACTGGGCCTCCAATGGCTGACATCCTTGGAAAAATGGAATTCCAACCTTCTCAAGAACCTCAAAGCTTTAATAGCACTTGAGAAGAAGCAACTTGGTGCTGAACAAAAGGCGGAAAAGCTAGAGCAGTTCCCTGGAGGCTGGCAGAGGTGCCATTTGCTCCTCAAGCTCAGGAAGACAAAGATGGATCTGGACCAAGGAAGGAAAGTACATCCCTGGTGCTCACAGACTCACTCTAATGGCTGCATGACAGTGGTTAAATGAAGATGGGAGTGGAGTTGCCCATTTGGTGTGGGGTCATGCAGGTGGTTGTGTAACCAATGTCAGAAGCCAAGACACCAAGATGATACCAGGGAAACTGCAGCCTTGCTCTTAGAACTGAGCCATTCATCAGATACAGCAACATGGTCTTCCTGAATTTATCTGAGCAAAGGAGATGCATGTCTGTCCAGTTCACACTTTTGGTCGAATACTGCTTGGTTTTCCCTGAGTTGGTGTGATTACAGTCAATGTCACTTTGATCACATCTTAGCCAATGTTGAAGTTGGAGACTATAACTTCCCTGCTATTTGTTTCCCAAGGAAGCACACTTCTGTCAATTGAAGCACCAAGGAAATGGGGTTGTGATCAAATAGGGACCAAATTTTATATTTCAAGATTGTTTACCCTGCAAGCCAGGAGCACTCTTAGATCATCATAGGGACCTGAAGAATTTCACACGTGTGATTCTCTTACTGGCAAGAAAATGTTTATGCATTTTCTCATGCATCTAGAAATCTGTGTGACACATTTATCCAAATTGCCACTCATGATGCAGGAATAGCATGATGAAAGATGTTTGCAGTCAGGAAAGCTCAGATGTCTCACAAAAGCCTGAGAAGTCTGTGTGGCGCAGGGAAGTTCTCTGTGGCTGGGTGGGCCTCTTCTCCCTGTATCTCTACCCACTGCCCCTTTCCCAGTAACCCCCTCAGGCTCTTCAGCAATTTCCTTTGAGGACAGTGTCCTGAAGTGCCTATCTTGATGCTATTTGCTGGTTTTTGTATTCTATTGCCATCTACCGAGCATCTCTTCTAGGGATTGTGTATCCCATGTTAAAATAATATTTGTATGGGTCTATCAAGCATCTCTTACAGGGACTGGGTATTCCATTTAAAAATATTTGTATGGGTTGATATGGATATCATTGTTGTTTTTAGGATCTATTTAAGAAGCTGGGTGTTGTAGAGAATGGCTCTTTTTTATCATTGAAGCTTTCCCTTCAACAAGGAACCATGAGAGTCTTGCCATTCACCCCACTCTCAAGAGGTCTGTCTGAGGCCTTGTGGAGAATGTTTTGGATTGTCAATCCCCTCTAACATGCCATGGTGGGTTCTACTAAGGGTGACTCTGGGCTGCTTCAGACTGGAATGCTGCTCGTGACGGCTTTTGATGGGCATCACCACGGAAGACCTAGAAGCTGGGGGACGATGCACTCCAGCACCCTCCTACTTGGTCAAGTCTGAGCGAAGGGTCAAATTGGGACTCTGGGAATTTCATTGTTGAGTCCAGGATCAACTTTCATTTTATATTGTTTGAAACCCAGATCACACCCAAGTTTCAAGGTGTCCCAAGGAACAACTTTCTGCCTGACCATTATCGGCTCACACCAGGAAGCCCAATGAAGAGATGACGTCCAGTTATATCAGGGCAATGGAGTCTAGAAGAGTCGCTAGTGATTTATTCACTACTTCCCCCAAATCTAGCCTTTCTGAGCAGAACTACTTGCTGCTACCTTAGGGTTAGACAGACCAGCACCTGAGCACATACTATGGAGTATTTTAAGGTTGCTGTAGAATATTCTAGGGTTAGTTATACTTTCTTCATAGATAGCATCTTGGCCCTGAGTTAAACTTTCTGGACTCTCAAACCTGAATGACCCATACAGGTAGAGAGCTGTTTCTTCAAAGGTGATGGGAAGTCACCTGAAATGAAGGTCATCATGGGACACACAGGGGAATGTACTTTTACAAGTCCTTAATTGTGTTACAATGACACAAGATGTAAAATTTATGGTTGAAAGCAATCGGAACAAATCTAATTGTGCTAATCATTTGTGAATAAATCCGACTAGTCATTTTCTGTAATGACTTACAGTACATCAGAAAGTGGTATGACCATGTGAATTTCACGTCATCCTTGAGACATACATACAGACACATACATCATCTACATGGGAATGTCTATGTATTTGGAGCAATACATATATGTATGTGTCTATTACAGAATGCATCATTTTAAAAATTGTGACAAGATACAATGTGTCTGTAAATTAAGTGCGGCTATCTGTCTATCACTTCCACAGTAAATAGAGGTATTCTTTAGCAGTGACTATGGTTTTTCCCATGATTTTATTATGTCCTTTAAAGATAGTATTAGTAGGAATGAAAAGATCCACAGGTAAAATGTACTTTGTTGGGAGTATTTTTTACACCTTTGTTTATTAAACTTGGCAGACATTAAGTTAGTATTTTCACTTTGAATAAACCCCCTCAGTGTGCACCCCGACTTAAAATATAATCTAAATATAAAACACTTTGTTACTCCTTATCGTTCTGAGCCTTATAACAACGTTGCACTGAGCGCCAGAGCATTTCATAAAGTTAATTCTTAAATACAAGTATGACTCTCACTCTTGATTGTGTTTTGCCTGTTTGCCTTTAGCTACATCTCTGTGTTCCGTCACCACCTGGTCTCACTGCTGCCCTCAGTCGGGCTCTATTAGTAATTCTACGTGATTTTATGAAGCACCATTTGTAATAATTCAAAGCCACGGACAGACACGAACTCCTTCACCCTCTCAACGTCTCTGTGAGAAAGGAGTGGCGCACTAACGTTCGTGATTCTGTAGGTGACCCCAAAACACACTGCAGTCACAGACCAAGGTCAATGGTAGAGAAGAAACTGAGTCAAGCTGTCACGCCCAATAACGAGACAACTTTATGCAAAGTCTCAATTTATACACTATAACAAGGGTCTACTAGAGAACCAATCACCAAAGCCTTGTCTCTTGTGAACTTATTTTTGGAGGTGGCAAATGCCTGAAGTTAAGCTCCTTCGGCTCCCCCTTAACCAAACATATTGTGATCCAGGATGAGTAGAAACCTGTGGAATGAGCCCTTCATGACTCATGTAGCATTTAAAGCACTGTAGTGTCTCGTCCATCCCTGCTTCTGTCTTCACGGGTAATGGATTGTTTCTGACCTTTTCTCTACTGCCTGTGTCTAATTCATGAGGTACAGCAGTAACACACATTCTGTAACCATCCAGAAATCAACATATGGCAAACACCACCAGCCTCTCTTAACAAGTTAAAGGAACTAATGTAAAAATTGTTTAAATTACTTTAAAAGTTTAATTACAGATATTTTTCTAATCAACACTTCTGAAACGAGTTTCGTGTCTCTCCTTTTTTACATAAAGGCTGTCAAGGCGGTTTAGCTGAACCTTGAGTCCTTTCATATGTACATATCTACACCCAAGTCTCTGTGGCATTAAAAGGTGTCTTGATGAGAGTCCCAAAGGAACAACGCATTGAAGTCAGGCTGTAAAACTCAGAGAGCAAAAGGGTTTCAAAGGGAGACAGGAGGCAACCACAGTAAAACGGCAGTAAAAGTTGTAGCTTGACCTTTGTTTCTTCTAAGTTCAACTCAGAAATATAATAATAATTACGAGAAAAAAAAAAATAAAAGGACCTCGCTCTCACCCCCACTCCCTCCCAAACACATTCTCCAGAAAACTCTCTGCAGTCTTAAAGTGCAATTACTACTGTGAAGTCGCGGAGGCCAGGGATCAGACTGGATGAAGTTCAAAGCAGAAACTTCAAACAAGTGCTGTTCATGACTCAGGGCTTGGAGGGAGGGGACCGAGGCGGGGAAGCAAAAGGACAACAGTTCTCAGACATTCAAGTGCATCAAAAGAAGAAGTGTCCTTTCTTTCCATCAAGGAAATCTGTAAATTGTAAGGGGACCCTGGTTTGTGAAAACAGAACTTGAAAAAAAAAAAAAAAAAGAAAGTTCTATCTGAGGGTGTCCCAATGAGGCACAGTCAGAAGGCAGGCGATGGCTGTGAGGAGGATGGAAAGGACCCTCCTCGGAGGTGCCGCGCCCCCGTACTGGTGCATTCTGCTCTCCTCTGCCAGGTCATCCCCCCGCGCTGCCGAGGACGCACACTGGACCAGGGGCATTTGGTAGGAGGTGGCTCTCTTCTCCGGCCTGTCTGGACTGGACCCGTCGCTGGGCCGCTGGCCATTGAAGAGCAGGTAGCGGCCCCTCGCGTCCTGCTCCATCTTGAAGATCTCGTACTCCGTGTGAGGTAGCTTGATGCCCAGGGCCACGCAGCCATTGGTGTGCGTCACATCCTGCTGGACACCCACCTGCCAGGAGCCCTCAGCCCCGCACTCGTTCCCGTTGAAGACGTTGAGGAGCGAGGCTGTGGCTGCGTCCATGGGGGTGACCTTGAGGTGGCTCACTGCGGGGGGAGAAGGGGAGAGGTCACTGGCCCTGAGCCGCTCGCTGGTGGGGAGAAGGCAATGACGCCAACGCCAATGCAACGTTTCAGAAAACTACTGGGACCAGCAGTCACACCGAATAGACCTCGGGTGTGACCGGGAAAAGTGCCTTCCAGTCGACGTACAAATGTCGGGTATAACCAATCTGTGCCTGTTTAGCCATCTTTCGGAACACTGGAGAAGCAACTGAGTTTGTTTTTAGGATTAAATAAGATAAATGTGCCTGCACGGGATCTTTTAAAGTAATGCTTCCCTAATTTGTTGAGCTGCCTTTTGTCTGTTATTTTATTTTTTTGAAGTTGAAATAAAGTTTTTCTAAAAAAAAAATGTTGAGTCAAGGTCGCAGTGGCTAGATCGTGCCTGTCCATGGGAAACAAATCTAAGGCCCAAAGTCTTTCCAAATGATTGTACTGGGTGATGCTAACTCTTGGGGTCTGACAAAAAAGCTGGGATTTTGTTTCTATGGAAGAAGGATTTGAGGGTTTTTAAAGCTTTGGAACCCAGTGCCAATGTTAGCTAGCATTTTTGTAAATTAATACAGGTCCCTAGATCTGGCATTTAAAATAAATTAGATGGCAAGTGAGAAAATGATTAGTAAATATATTAAATAAGGATGCCGGCACTTATAGAGCATTGCATCTGAAGCTCCTTCTGGGGGATTAAATTTTATGTATAACATGGGTTAAGTTTGGGTTAGAATCAGATAAAGATTTTTGTTTTCCTTTGTAAGTCTCTTTCTGGAGCAAACCTTCCTTTCTTAAAGGAGGGCTAAGATAACCCAAGGCCTTACCGGGATTAACAGAAACACTTTGTAGGAAACTGACGGAGCCATGGAGGGGACACACACAGTACCTAGGTCGCCCCTCTTTACTGGGCCGCGACAGGGATGAAGCCATTTTACAAAGATGTCTGAGCTTTAAAAAGAAAATTCTAGAAAGAGAGACAAGACCTCTCTTGCTGATAACAGTCTGGCTTCTATCCAACTTCGCTTAGGTGAACAGATTGTAGCCTGAACCTTGCCAAAGAAGCCCCCACCTTCAAGTACATGACAGGTCATCAAGGATATGGCAAACTCAGGGTGTTTTGTGACAGCGTGGGGTGGAACTAACACCTCCTCTTTCCGGCCTCTTCGAGAAGGCACTGCGGCCTCCAAGCAAGTGTGATGTCATCACAGGGGGCCTCAGAGTCCGCATTGGGAAATGGGAAAGACCTGAGATTTTACGGCTAGGAATGCCTGACAATGGACTGCAATGGTGGGAGGGGGTGGGGGACCCCAGGAGCCCTGTGGGCTGAGGCAGGCAGGAGCCCAGAGGGAAATATCAGAGGACAAACAAGAGCCCCGGGCGACTCCCTTATTCCTTGTTCAGTATCTGCAGCAGGAAAGGGGACCTATCCCTCAGGCTCTGCCTCAACAAAAAACGTCCCCCAAGTGCCTGTGGCACCCCTGGCCTGAGGCTGCCGGAGGTGGGGCCTGCCATGGGAGTCCTACCTTTGAACACGAACTCGGTGCCCCCCATGACGCGGGGGGAGTGCACGCCGCGGCTGTAGCGGCCGCGGGCGTAGATGGTGAAAGTGGGGTGCTTGCAGACGGGGTCGGAGTAGTGGTAGTAGTGGCCCTCCCACGTGTGGTTGTTGTCGTGGAAGACGAAGTGGCGGGTGAGGAAGAGGACCTCGGGCCGCACCTCGCAGCGCTGGCTCACCCACTCCCCGTGCAGGCCGAGGGTCAGGTCGGCCTTGGGGGGCAGGAGGGGCGGGTGGTGGCCGTCCGAGCGGTAGATGATCCGGCAGGCGATGCAGGCATGGTCGTGGTTCTGTGGCCAGGAAAGAGACACACTCAGAGACCCCGTTTCCACCAGAGGGCGGTGTCCATGCGCCCCCTGCAAAGAGGTCTCAACATGGAGGTGGGGAGGGTGAGCACCGAAACCATCTTCCCTTGTAACCTGGACACCCAGGAAGAAAAAGTGACCTGCTTTGGCAAACAGAGACGGAAGTGTGTCTGTGTGTGCATGTTATGTGTGCATGTTTCCAGGAGTGCATGTCTGTGCATGGAGATTTGTGTGTTTTTGCATGCAAGTTTACATGTGTTTGTGTATGCACGTGTGCACATATCTGTGTGCATATGCATGTTGCTGTTTGTGTGTGTATGTGTGTGTCTGGGTGTGCATGTGTATGTGCATACATATTTGTATGTGTGATATGCACGTGCACGTTTGTACTCACACGTGCACACATGTGTTTTGGCTGAAATCACAGAGCTGCTTTTCAGCTGTGACATGGACTCTCTTTAGAATCCCGTTCAGCTTGCAAGCCCTGGATGGGCCCTAGGGAGGAGATGTGCACTTGATTTCAAAAACCAGGACAGCATTCCGATGGCTGTGGTTGCGAAAGGGAGCTGTCTAGGAAAGGCGGGAGTTCTTTCAAAGGAGGCCTCTGGGAAGAAGCCTGCATGCATGCTAGCCACCCCTGGGGCAGCCAACCTCCAGGTTTGGAAGGTTTATGGGCTCTTCATTTGCTTCCAGCTTTTACAGCTTTAAGCAATTTAATTAATGCAAGGTGGTGTCTTTCGGGAGGTCCTCTATTGCTGAGTCTATCTGATAACACCACCTTGGACCCCATGGACACGGGCCTTTTGGTGTGTGGCTCAGAGAAGCCTCGTTGCAGTCATGGCGTGCATGCCAGAGGCTTTAAGTCAAGTAAACATATGCCTGTCTGGAGAGTTTCAGGGTTGACACGAAGAGCCCACGCTTGGAAGCCAGGGGACCCTGACTCCTGAATGTGCTCTGCCACTCTCCAGGGTTTGACCTAAGTCACACGGTGGCCCTGAGCCAGGAGGTAGTGTTCCTGAAAGCTGGGACCGTCTAAACTGTTGTCCTTCCGACCCCATGGACCGGGCTGCTGGGATGCTCAGCCATACCAAAAGCACGCGGCAAACGTTCCTGTCGTGGCAGGGAGGGTGACGGCTGTAGCTCCGGCTCAGCCCTCCCCGGGCCTGGACCATCCTGTGAGCCTCCACCACCTGCCTGCTGAGCCCTCCCACCCCAGGGACAGGGGCAGAAGGGCAGAGCCACTCCACCAGGCAGGTGAGCACTTCAGTTTTCTGAAGTTGCAACTCTAAAGCACCGCCGGGACCTTTTCGTTTGTGGCGCACAACGGGTTGATTTTGTGTGGCTGTGGGTGGATGTATTTTTAGGACTCGGCTTTTTTGGGGAGGGGGTGGAGAGTGGGAGGAGAAGTGTGTTTCCAGCGGCCCTCCTGCATGTTCTCAGAATGCAGATACAGAATGGTGATCTCAGGTTGTGACTTTCCTCAAATGAGCTACGAGGTGCAATTTCTGAAAGAGAATACTTCCTGTGCCAACATGACTGGTGGCTTGTCAATGATGGGACCGAATGGGCTGCAGTGGCGTGATATATCCAGGGCCTGGGTGGTTGTTGGCTCCCTGTTTGTCTACAGAGGGTCCTGGGGACACTAGGGGGAACCGCCCTGCAGCCTGAGGTGGGGAGGGGGCTGACGTCAACCAGGTCCACGAGGAAACCAAGCGTGCTAAGCATCTTGGTGGCAACATAGAAAGAGATGGCTCTGGCCACCTGGGGGTGCAGCCAGCCCCATGGTCTCCATTGCTCTGTTATCCAGGCCATGACCCTGAACAGCTGCTGACCTCGGGCAAGTTCGTCTCTGATCAGCCCCTCATGTCTAAGAGGGAGTCCCCAGACCCTCCCTGCAGTGGACATCTCTGCAGGTGGTTCCCACTCAGTGAACCCGGGGGAAGAATTTCTCAAGGCAACTGAGTGAACCCTCAGGATGAAGCCTAAATAAATGCCCACCTCCCACATGTGGGTACCACAGTCTTCCAAGTGCATGGACAGGATGGTGAGTGAGACACAAAGTCAGCCAAAAGCATCGCCAGATTTCATTTTACCAGGCCGTGCTTATCTCAGTAAAATGCTGTGAGCTAAAGGTTCCAAAATGTTCACATGGAAAGGGTGTTCAGAGGCTCACAACCAGGCTGGAAAGCTCATGGAACATCAAGCACATGCCCAGCACTGAGCCCATCCTGGCACGAAGGATCCAATCCTGCTGCTGCCCGGCTTGCCCCCTGCCCCACCGCACACCCCTTGCTGAATTCCACCTCCTTTCACCAACAGAACAGAGGTTCGCTGGGTGCTGGTGCCTGCTAACAGAAAGACACAGCTGGGCAGTGGACGGCCCCCTTGGCCTGCAGCTCAGACCCCACATTCTGGGCAGAGAAGAAGCTCTAGGAGCACACATCCAATCAGTGGAAGGAGCAGCACGTTTCCAAGTCACCGTGGAGGAGCTAGGCCTTCCTCTCACAAGGAAACGTTGTGCTGGCTTCCTCCTCCCAGGGCAGGGAGGCATGTTCACTGCGGAACCTGCTCACAGCCCAGGAGGACGCCAACTCCAACCCCCACCTCCCCTTTGTTCCATGCTCCACAGCTTGGTTTGCTCTAACCCGGAAATTGAAAAAAAAAAAAAATCGACTGCACCTATTTCATTACTGGCCATTCTAAGAAGGCATTGGTCTCCATCTCTGGATCCTTAAAAAGATGTTTGGGGCTTCTTAGCTGGGTGGGCGAGTAAGGGATTTCAATTCTTGCAAGAAATGCTGCTAGAATGACATCAAGGATCAAAAAGCCTAAGCATGAGGGAGGAGGCCCCAGCTGTCACCCGGGGTTGTTCCCGAAAGGAGCCGTGTCCAGTGCTTCTCTTTTAAGGGCAACGGGGCAGGTGTCCCGAGCTCCGTGACGAGGACCAGGCTAAACTGTGGTGGCTTCACGCCAACGCTGGTCCTGGGCTGAACTCTATCTGCAGAGAGCAAACGGGATTCCCCACAGAGGTACAGGAAGGCTCATTGCCATGAGTTGGGGTTGTGAGGATTTAGGGTGGAAGAGGGGGAAATGGGAAGAGCCTGGCTCTTAGGAGCCTGGTCTCACCAACCTCCTAAACTAGTTAACTTTCAAACAACTCCTTAGATGCAATTAAGAAACCAATGATATCATAAACAAGGGTGAACTTTTTGGCCTCTTTACAGATACGTCAAGAGGGGGATAGTCTTAGCCATGGTTTGATAAGGGGGGCACCTCTCTAACTGTTTTCTAGGCTGGTTTAAAAAAATAACTTGGGCTACTAAGGTTCACAATCCTTGGCTTGAATAAAATCCAAAGGACCTACAGGAGCTACCTCAGGGAAGCAGGAATTGAGGCCTATGTATTATATTGGCTATAAAATTTCTCTTTCCTCATGTGCTTTCTTAAATACGTAGCCTTCCAAGATTGATAAATGGAAAGAGAATTATATATGGATGATAAACACCCCTTACTTACCCACCCCCAGCTAAGAAGCTCCAAACCTATCTTTTTAAGGATGCAGAGATGGAGACTGGTGCCTCCTTAGAATGGCCAGAAATGAAATAGGCGCAGATGATTTTTTTTTTTTTTTCTTCCACTCTGAGAGATCACTGGCTTTAGGAAGCGGCTCCCTGTCTCCTTTTTTTTCAGGATCCATGTCCTGATGCATAACTCTCATTGGGAGCATGTTCTTTCCCAGGCTTCGCGGCTGGCTTCTACGCCACTCCCTTTCCCCGAATCTTAGAAAGGGCTATTTAAAGGCAGTTCCTGTACACAGATGATTTGAAGGTTAAAGCAGAGGGACCAGAAAGTGTTTCCTTGTTGCTATTTTTTACACCAACTATAAAAAGCTTTAAGTCAGAGCGAAGAGGGGGAGAAAACCAGGCTCCCTCTATGTTTAAACTCTTCAAAGAAAAAAGGATAATCAAGCTTATTCTGCAGATGAAAAAAAGCAACCTCAAACTTCATGAGCGAGCAGGGCTTGTGGGCAAAGAGTGGGGTTCTGCCCACTCTGCTTTCTGGTTTCTGCCCAGTGCTCAGGGAACACAAATAGCAACAGCTTCCAGCTTCCATTTACATGACATTCAATTCCTAGGAGGGTTAAACACGTCATCCCATTAAGCTTTACAACCTCCCAAGGAGACCGTGGGCACATTTTACAGATGAGGAAACCAAGGCCTGGAGAGATCAAGTAACTTGGCTCAGACAACTTTACAAGCCAGAAGTAGGACCAGGGAGATGAGCTGGTCTTGGGACTGCCAGGGGCCAGCCCCCATTCCCAGGCTCCCTAGAGGGCTGAGGCTGCAAGAACAGATATCTCCCTACCAGGAGTGAGGTCCCTTGGAAAGGTTTGCTCTTGCTGGTGCCTGATGGGGAACCTCCAGGTCCCCTTCCTTTCTCTGCCCTGCCAGTATTTATTTCTGGAGACTCAGTCAGTCAACAATACTTGCTGACTCTTCACGTGTTTTCACCGTCTTCCGCAAATGGAAGAAATGACTCGAAATGACCTGGCCATGAATAGATCAACTGCAGAGCAGGCCGAATAAGACAGAAGTATTCAAAGGAAGCACTTTTCTTGCTAAAAGTTCTGTCCAAGCAGGAAAAATGGTGGAAACATCCTTTTCTAGGGTTTTGTTCCAATAGATTAACCATGGGGTAAAAAGCACATCATTGTTTCTCAGCAAGAAAACCATCATGGCCAATGACCAATGCTGAAAGCTTTTTTAAAAAATAACTGTGATTTTCCATGGGTTTGCTTAAATTTCTCCTATGGCATCGCCACATGGACACCCTTCTTGGGTCTTCTGCATTTTGTGATATGCTCTTTGAAGCTAAGACCAAGGTGTTCTCCATTTTTCATATTTCCCACAATATCTAGAGAGGGTGCTGAACCTGCAGTGGAGACCAGGTAACAGAAAGCGGTTGATATATAAAAGGATGAATTGATCATGAAGATGTCTTGGTAATGGATGGTGGTGATGGAATCACAACATGGTGAATGCAATTAATATCACTGAGTTGTACACTTAAAAATGGTTGAAATGGGGAATTCTGCGTTACATGTTTATCACAATTTTTAAAATTAGTAAAACAAGAAAAAGGAAAAAATGGAGAAAGATTCCCCCCAAAAAAGACCCTTAAAAAAAAGGTGAATGGAGCAGACTACCATTCCTCACAAATGACAAAAGCTGCCCTGCCCTGCGGGTGGAACTTCCTACTTAGGATCTGAGATCCTAGGAGTTCATGGCCTCTGGCTCATTTTGGTCACTGACAGGGGTCATGATGTCACCACGATTACATGTTCAGAAAGAAGCAGGGAGAAAAGCCGGGTCCATAAGGTTATGTCTCCTTAGCTATAGCCGCAGGCAGTCACCCCAGTGGCTGGCAGGCAGGGGCTGGTGCTTCTGTCCACAGAGCCCTGATGTCCCAAACGGGCGACCTGCTCCAGGTGGACACACCTGCTGGAGACCACGCCGCCAGCCTGCCACAGCTACCAGTGGAAGGTCCTGGTCTAGAGGAGGAAGAAGGCAGGAAGGTGGACTGCAGATTCCCAGGGTTTGTGTTTGGACATTTAGAGAAGCAAAGTCAACTGAAACTTCTGCATCCTAGGATAAGGTGGGTGCTTGGTGGGTCCTTGGGAGCAGCTTTTATGGTCCCAGAAATTGGTGTTCTAAAACATCTAGAATCTCAGAAGTTACATAACATCAGCAATAATCAAAACAAAAAAGATAGTTTACCTACTTCTATACAGACTACAACTAGGTATCAGATAAAAAGGACCCCAGGAAGCTGCTTGTCTAGTAGAAATGACTTTAGGAGGGATTTCAGAAGAAACATTTTTTTAATGTTGACATGTTTGTTTCTCCAACTCCTATTAATTTGAATTCATTTAAATGGTGAAATTTGATGAGTTTTAATAATTAAATTAGATTTGCTGTAAACCCTGTAGAGTCCCTGGTTTGGACCATTTCTCCACCTCTCTCCCCATAGTGCTTAGCTAGAAACTCACACAAGGTAAGTACGTAATATCCTTTTGAGTGATGGATTTCCTGCTTGCCCAGGCTTTTTCTCTGTCCTCTCAGTCTTTCTTGCCCTTTAAGAGATGAATTGTTTACCACTTTCATTGTCCCTGACAAAAAGTACTTCCTGGTCTGCTAAGTCCTTAATAAAAGCAAACTTGCATGCTGTTTATCCACTGGAAGACTCTGGAATCATGATAGACAATGCATACAAGTGCTTGACAGCAGTTACGTGGTTAGCCATTCTGGGACACTTCACACCTTGATCCAAATACAACGTCCACCAAGGCAACCCTTTCGGCTTTCAGAGTCAGACCCCAGCATCTGACCCCAACAGCCAGCTCCATTTTCTCATATCACATCACCAACTCCTGGGAGCAGGTAGGATCTTCTCAAGGGGTCAGTTAGCATTCATGTCATAAGACTGGCTGCTGAAATTGCTGGAGACATGGCTCCGTGAACTTGCAGGTCTTCCCTCACCTCTTCCATCCCCTTCCTTGCCCATAAACAGGGAGCATGAGAAGGAACATGGGCTTTTTTTCCAATCCCCTACAGTTACTCCTGCAACCCCAGCCCACTCAGGAATTGAGCCAAGCACATGCCTAGTGAAAAACCCCTGCCCTCTGCATGGCCCATCTCCTAGGGCTGGGCTGAAAAGTCCGTCGCCCACAGCTACCTGGTCCAGAGGCTCCTGATGTCACAAACATCAGGAAATCCCACAGAATTTGTATTTTTACTTACTCACTAAAGGTTCTGAAAGGCAAGCTACCTCGAAAACATATGCTCGCTCCCAGTCTAGAAGTTTCTACAGAACTCAAGAGAGAAAAGCATGCCGGCATTTCCTTCCTCTCCTCCCATTCCCAGGGGACTCTAGAAAGATCTCAGTGGTTTTCTTCCCCTGACCTGCATCTGCTCTGCCATATGTGAGCTTGGTTAAGATATTTACAATGCAGAGCTGGGGAAAGCTGCCTGGCTTTCAGAGGATTCCTGGGATTTCCCACACTGTGGTTGAATCAGTGAAGGATTTTGAAAAAAGACCAATTCTATTTGCTTGCAAGTCTGATCCTGAGGCTTTGGTACTTCCCAGCACCCAGTTATTCACTTTTAATTACCGCTAGATTCTACCACTAAAAGAATGAGCCCAGTTAACCCTTCAACTGCCTGATCCTGGGGAACCCAGACAGAGGGAGATGGCTGCCTGATTTTGAGCTGGATTCTTACAAAGCATCTTCTTTCAGTTTTATTTTAGGCCCTCTTGGTTTTTTTATTATTATTATTATTATTATTAATGAAGAGGAGCCAATTTCATAATGACAGTGTCCTCCTAGCACACCTGATTCTCTTCAAATCTAAGTTACTTGCCAAAGGATTCTGAACCTCACAGCAAAGCTGCAGAACGCTTAGAAAAACAAGATAATTTAATGTTTCTATTTTCACTCGGTGTCCCATTTCCAGAGGGGCCTGAGACTAGCGGTTTCAAACTCAATTTAGCATTTAAACTAATTTTCAGCCAGGTCTCTACGGACCAGCAATTAGGAAAGGCAAAGAGTTCAAAGAAGAAGGGTTATAACCTCTCAAAGGCATGCTTGTGCGGTCTTTCATTTGCCTCTCCCCGGCCTTCCTCCCTGCTCCCAGCCAAAGCTGCCGCCACCAGCCTACCCAACCTGCCCCTGCAGGGCTTGCTGCCGGCAAGGCGAACTGTGGTTTTCGTTTCTCTGTGTCTGGAAAGACACCAATGTCTAAGGCCATTTATTGGTTCTCATAGCTATCCTGGGGAAGGGATCTAAAAACATCCTGACAACTTTGCTGCAAACTGCCAAGAGGTACAATGCAAAGAACAACAAGAGAAGAATGGTCCCTTTCAGCTCCCAGAGACACGAAGTGACTCAGGTTGTGCAGACTTCAGGCACAGCCTTTGATTAACCTCCCCTCGGCCATGCAGGCTGGGTGGGAAGGCAAAGTGGTTGGAGAGCTCAAAGGTGGGGCTCTGGAAGCCTGGGCCCTCCAATCAGCCCTGCCGCCATCTTGGTCTGTGGCCCATGGCATTCCTTTGCCTCAAAGTCCTGGTTTTTGTTTTGTTTTAATTTTGTGTGGTCATTGTGTTTAGGTAATATAAGATCATAGCATAAATTTCAAAAGATACAAAATGGTATATAGTGAAAAGTCTCTGTGCGTCTGTCCCCGCCCCGCTAAGTGGTTTCCTTCCTCAGAGGCAATCAATTACGTTTCCCGTGTCTCCTTCCAGAATTATTTATTCTTTTGGAAGCATATCTTCTTTTATTATTATTTTTACACACATGGTATCACACTCTTCATGCTATCTGGACCCTTCCTTTCATTTTTTAACTTAACAGTATGCCCTGGCTAATATACCAAAGGTCTGTACTCCTAGTATTTCTCCAAGCAGGCAGGCAACCAGGCCTAGGGTTTAAAGAGCCTGCTTCTTAACAATCAAGGTAGATGTCTCCACAACTGTGGGTAGGAGGAAAGGGGAGGAAGTGTTTTATGGCTAGGCATCATAAAACATTCTGATGGGCTGTGGTCAGCCTAAGAGCCCCAGGCCCAGAAGGGCTCCTTCTCACAGGCCCGGGGAGAAGGAAGCTTTGGTAAGGAGCCCCTTCCAGAAGCCAGACAACTGCATGCTTCCACTTGCGTCCTTTACTTTTACCATTTTATAGAGAAAAGAAGCTAAGGTTCCAAGATGTCCCGTCACACTATCAACACCCACAGCTGATGAGAGCAGGAGAACTGACTCGCAATTGAATTCCACTTCCAAAGCCCATATTCTTGTCAATGTAACCAGACTGTGTTCAAAAAAAAAAAAAAAAGCTCTTCAGTTTCTGTTTATAAAAATTCTACAAAGG
Organism: Cabassous unicinctus; assembly: GCA_029593785.1. Lineage (NCBI taxonomy): Eukaryota > Metazoa > Chordata > Mammalia > Cingulata > Chlamyphoridae > Cabassous > Cabassous unicinctus. Next base: position 24,960 of record JAQZBX010033710.1, read on the forward strand.
TCAGCCCTACTACTGCCAGGCCCAGTATTTAGTAACTCTCACTTCTAAGATGCCACTTTTCCTCCAGAAGCCCTGAGCATGTGCCTTTCCTCTCCCCAAGGACAGCTGTGTGCAGTGGGTGGACACCAACCAGAATGGAAACGCACTCCTGCCAGAAGCCGGAAAGTGAGCGCGTAAGTGTCATCTGGAGTTACCTTTTTACCTTGTAGACTTCCAGATGGTCTGAAAGAGCCACATCAACTAGAAGGACAAAGAGTGATCTGGAAGTGAAGACAGCAGAGGTAAGACAGGAAAGGGTTACCACTTTTTTTTTTTTTTTTTTT
>JAQZBX010033711.1:0-25300 GCA_029593785.1 Cabassous unicinctus
TATCCCGGGGCCTTCTCTCCAACATCAAAATTCCAACATCAAAACTGCTACTCAAAACTGCTGCTGTTCTTTGTGATGCCTTTTATATTTTCTTCCCCCACCCACCAAGGGGTGGGGCTCTATGCCCTACTGACATGGCCCAGTCAACGCCCTAATCATAACTTAATCATGCCCAGATTAACAGATCAGTTTACAAGCATGATCCAATTATATTTTTGGAATTCATAATTACATGAAACTGCCCAACGGCTACAGATGGGAAGAGTATTTTTTCCCCTGACTCCTCCTTGCCAGGTCTCATAGGGCTCTTATAACGACTACCCATTGGCCTAGGGGTAGTAGCAATGAAAGAAAAGCCTCATGGCATAATCAGGATGGGCAGAGAGAAATAAAGGGCTCTGAACAAAAAAGTAGGAAGAATTTTCATTTTTCTTGAAAAGCCTGAGTGTGTGGGGTGGCCCAGGATTGAGTTACTATGGGGAGATGAGAGTAGATAGAGGTTAAACAGCATGGCAATGAGCCAAAGCTCTCCTTAGAATGACAGCCAGGATGAAATCCTTAAGAGCACGGAGAGTGATGGGACTCCAAGTGTCTAATATTCCCTTTAAATCATCTGTGATCTGTGATATAAATATCAATCACCTCAGATGCCCCAAAATTTCAGAAAAAGTCAAGTTATACTTTGGGAATTAAAGGAATTTGGGTGGTATATGATGGAATAGCCTGATGCAGAAAATAATATGCTTCAAGAGGTATTGTGCTACAGTTGCAAGAAAATTATGAGATGTCATCTGACCTAATATGAGGTTTGGAGGGGGAAAGAGAGAATCTGTGACTCCCAACTGCCTTTTAACAAAGAACTGGCAAAACCAGATATCAGACAATTTCACCTATGTGGAGACCCATGTTGGAAGTACTAAAACCCTTACCAAGTACCTGCTTATGTTTCTTAATCTGTCTGGAGGAACTTTGATTTTGTGTGTTTGTAAATCTATAAAAAATAAGCAAATGCCCCCATCAAAGACTGCATGTGGACTATGTATATTTCCTTTCATTAGTGAAAGTTTGAAACCGCATTTGACATGCTTATAAAGTTCTGCCCTGCCAAGCATGTGCTCTGTATGAATCCATTTCTGGTTTTTGAATTGCAGTGCTGATTCAAAAAAAAAAAAAAAAGAGAGGTGGGGGAGAGATCCTTCTGTACCACCATCAAGGACTAGGATGTCTGAATGTTATTATATGGAGTATAGCCGACATGATTATTTCCAGAAGCAATTGTTTAGAGCATAAAAGAACTGGAAGCTCATTAGCCAAAGGAAGTAATTAAGTCTTTATTTTAACATTTCTAAAATGTAAATTGTTTAACACTCATTACCTACTGGACTTAACAATATGAGGGATCATCTGTGAGACACCATAGCAGGCACCCATCCTTTTCCTATTTTTAAATCCATTTCTCAGTTAAACACTTTGCATGTTAGCTCTATAAATAACAGAAACTGTATAATTTAGATACCAGAAATGGGTGCTTAATGGTCCATTAAATTAGAAACTGAAGCAATATGATTTGGGTTGTGCCTTACTGGCCAGAAATGCATAGAATCCATGGAGATTATAGAGACATTTTGCTGGGTGCTGAAACATATGTCCACACTTTGAAGAGGAATTACCAAGTATAGCATCTGGAAATGTATTGAAGGCTAACTTTAAACTGTGTGACTACATGTGACTTCTCACATAAGCGAAACAATGACTCCATTAAATTGCTTTTGCAGTTGTGAGTCCCTAGAGAGCAGAAGAAAATTCATGCTGACACTATTAGGAAGCAGGATTAGGGAGCATTATGGTGGTGTCAAAAAAGCATGCATTTGGTGTTTTGGAATCTTTCACAGGTGGGTTTGAATTCTAACTGAATTTTTTTGAACAGAATACATTTGGGCAGGTCTCTTAAATTCTCAGAGTTTCAGATTCTTCAACTGTCAGATGGTCATAATAATGTCATCGATTTTTAGAATTAAATGGATATAAAGCACTTAACACAGAGCCCTAATATTTAACACGCCATGCACAATCATTACTAGTATCTCTTGCTTCTAAGAACAATTCTAGCTTTAACATCACATAACTGTATTCTTTAACCTACCGGAATGTAGCAAAATCGCACCTTAGCTGTCAAGAACTACTTTGTTCCATGTTCCTTTTTTCTCCCACTGTAATCATATTTACCCATTTACCCCAATCTTTGCCCCGAACATTTGCACACTCTGGGACCAGTTCTTGCCTTGGGCTGGAAGCATTGACTGAACAGTTGACTCAGAATGAAGTAAATTACAAGCTGCCTTCTGACCCTAATGCCCTCTACCTGTTACTTAGACCTGTGTGTACCTGTCTGGAGCTTCTGACACCTTTCTGCCCAGAACCACTCTTGCATCCTTGAGCCTTTTTTTTCCAAGCCTCCTCCCTTTCTTTCTCTGCCTCCTCACTCAACCAGATGGCAGACGTTGTAACCAATGCATCTTGTGGTGGATAAAACTAGTCAGGAAGCAGAAAGAAAAAGAGGTCTTCCAGGCTTTGGTTTGTAAAATCCCATATTCATCCAGGTGACTCTGAGAGAACATTTCCATTAGAGAGTAGCAACGATTTCCCCTATTTCTTTTAGAGAGAAAAAAAGAGGTTTGGCAAAGGGACATCCCAAGAGAAAAGTCAGTTCTGGGTGGGCGGGGCACCATCACAACTGAAATGAGTTGTCTCTTAGAAGCCTCTACAAGAAGTATTGCTTGAGCAATAAGATGGAAGTCAAGGCTGAATCCTTAGTGTCAGATGACCCTGAGTGATAGAATTGCCAGGTGGATAATTCAACTCCAGCTCTCCATTCCCTGGCACTCTTAATCCCAAGGAAGTTTGTCTCATCTTCACTTCAGGCACCACAGGCCTTGTCATCAACCCCCCTAAACTTCTCTAAATCAATTCACTCATGTGATCCAACTTGTTGACCACAGCTTCATCCAGTTCTTTTATACTCTTAATCCTACGATTCTTTTATATCAGAGACCACTGAATATTTTATATCCTCTCTTCATAACCTCTTTTCTAGGCCTCACCTGGCTTCACTTACTTTTCCATTCTGCCAGTCTCATCCCACTCTTCAACTCTCTCACCAGCACCCTCAACTGCATAAAACCCTTGTGCTGCTGCTTCCATTTCGCATAACACCCGTCCATCTGGGATCAGTATTGCAACACGTCTTTATTCTACTCAGACTACCGGGTGCTACTGGGGAAAATTGCACATGTGAACAGAGCCCACTCAATATCTTTTAATTTTTCTTAGTCTTTTCCTTCCACTGATCCCCTCAAAAATTGTTTTAAACTTTGAACACTCTCCTTAAACCTCTTACCCAACTTTATACCCTCAGTCTCAACACACTTTTCTGAAAAATTTCAAACATATCCCCATCCTGCAATAAAGACATCATCCATCCCCTTCCTGCCTCCAGATTCCAAGGCTGGGGTTCTCTCCACTTGTTCCAGGACAAACCCTCCTCAGTGTAATCTTGATGCCAGCCTTTTTTGTTTAATTTATTTTGTCTTTGGTTTTGTTTTTGATTTTGTGTTTTGGAGGAATATATTACTATTTTCCAAAAGACCTATTTCTTTTATTTGTAAACATTTCATGGATTTTGGAATAGAATTACTTATCAATTTTGGAGATACAAAGTTGATATATAACATTATGTTAAGCTTTCATTGGTCTTACTCAAATCCTCTGTAACAGCACTGTTATATGAAAAATAATGTTTGTCCCATATGTAATTTAAAATTTTCTAGTAGCCACATGAAAAAAGTAAAGAAAATTTGGGGAAATTAATTTTAAATAATATATTTTATTTAACCCAATATATATCCAAGTTTTATAATTCCAATCCTTAGTCAACGTGAAAATTGAGGGTTTTTTTTTGTACTAACCCTTTGATATCCAGTGTGTGTTTTATACTTACAGTAGATCTCATTTCAAATTAACCATATTTCAAGTGCTCAATAGCCACATATAGCTAGTGGTACCATACTGAACAGCACAACTCTATACCCTTATAATTATTTTGTTTCTAATTGATCTGTTGATTTCTGGGAGAGAACTGTAAAATTTCCCATTAGGTTTGTGGACTCTTTGTTGGTTAAATTTTTTTCTTCTAATTTTTTTGCCTAATATATTTTGAAACCATGCTGTGAAATGAATAAAGGTTATGTTACATCTTCTAGGTGGGTTATACCTTTTATCGGCATGAAATGTTTCTCCCTTGTCCAGTTCAGTTACTTTTGGCCTTGAATTTTATGTTCTATATTAATATTGTCATTCCTACTTTTTCTGATTTGTTTATGCCTAAATATCTTTTCTATCTCCTGCGTATTTCAGACTTCTTGGTTATTTTTAGATATGTTTTATATAAAAAGTATGCTATGGGATTTCAAAACTACAATTTGAGATTTTCAAACTTTCGATAGCATAATTTAATCTATGAATAATACTGTGATTATGAAAAGAATTAGAGCTACACTCCCCATGTTATATTGTAATTTCTATTTACATGTTTATCATTTTTGCTTCTTTTATACTTTTTGTGGTATTGAGTTTTCTTTGTTCAATTTTTTACCTAGTGCTTTGGAAATTTTCTATCCTTTTACTTTCCTTTTTTTCCTAAAGGTTAACCTTAAATTTTAACTCAAAATATATAAACTTATATTTCTCTATCCATGTCTGCAAGTAGTGTTGTCTTTTCTCTCTTTGCACATCACCATGCTATCACTTCTTCCTCACTGCACCCTGTATCTGCCTCTCCATTCCACACAGCCATCCTTTCTTGTTCCCATCTCTCATATTGAGGCAAGCTGGCATTTTAGTCCCTTGCATTGTTGTGAAACATTTGCTACAAACTATGAAAAAGCATTGTCAAAATATTGCTACTAATTATAACCCATATCTTACATTTGGTGTGTTTTTCCCCAAGCCACTTATATATTCATTATATTTCATGAGAGAACTTCTCATATTTGTTCTGTTAACCACAGTCCATCTTCCACCAGAGGATTCATTGTATTATACAGTCCATGCCTTGTACAATCCATTCAAAGTATACAAACAGGGGCTCTCATTTTCATCACAGAGTTGAGCTGTCATCACCTCAATTAATTTTAGAACGTTTTCATTACTCCAAAAGGAAAAATCCCATACCTCCTATACTCCCCTATTGCTGTTCCTATGAATTGGTATAATATCTTCTTTGCCATTGCTGTAAAAATATTACAATATAACTGTGTACTATTGTCCATAAGTTAGATTAGTTGTAATTTTCCTATGTATCACCATATTCTTAACACTTGGTAAAAGAAGAATATTCTTATATTTATACTATTAACCACAATCTTAATCCACCACCAAAATCACTATGTTATACAGTCCTTAGATTATCCTCCAGCTTCCTTTCAACTGGCACTTATGTCCCTAGACTACCCCTTTCTGCCACAATCACATTTATAAGCTAGCAGTGTTAGTTTTACTCACTATATTGTTACCATCAACTCTATGCATTTCCATGCTTTTACAATAAACATTATTAAAATTCTATATACATTAAGCATTGGCTCCCATTCTGAACCCACATTCTGTCTCCTAGTAACCTATACTCTAGAGATTACCTCTGTGCATTTATTTATCATATTTAGTTCATATTAATGAGATCATACAATATTTGTCATTTTGTGTCTGGCTTATTTCACTCAACATAATGTCCTCAAGGTTCATCCATGTTGTCATATGCATCCCGATTCCATTTCTTCTGACACCTGAATAATATTCCATTGTGTGTATATACCACATTTTGTTTATCCATTCATCAATCGATGGGCACTTGGGTTGTTTTCATATTTTAGCAATTGTGAATAAGGCTGCTATGAACATCGGTGTAATGTAAATTTGCATCCTTGCTTTCAGTTCTTCTGAATTTATTCCTAGTTAATGGGACTGCTGGATCCTAAGGCAGTTTTATATTCAGCTTCTTGTGGTACTGCCAAACTATCTTCCACAGAGGCTGTACCATTTTATATTTCCATCAACAGTGGAGGATTGTTCCTATTTCCCCACGTCCTCTCTGGCACTTGTAGTTTTCTGTTTTGTGTTTTTAAAAATAATGGCCAGTCTATAAGGTGTGAAATGATATCTTATTATAGGTTTGATATGCATTTCCCTAATAGCTAGTGATGTTGAACATTTTTTATGTGCTTTTTGGCCATTTGTATTTCCTTTTTGGAAAAATGTCTATTCAACTCTTTTGTCCTTTTTTCAATGGGTTGCTTGTCTTTTTATCTTTGAGTTTTCTGATCTCTTCATGTAACATGGATTTCAAACCCTTAGCAAAGAAGTTGATTCCAAATATTTTCTCCTATTGAGTAGGCTGCCTTTTTAATTTGATGACAAAGGCCTTTGAAGACCAAAAGTGTTTAATTTTGACCAGGTCCCATTCATCTAGTTTTTTCTTTCATTGCTCATGATTTGGGTGTAAGGTTTAAGAAACTACTGCCTACACAAGAACTTGAAGCTGTTTCCCACCACAGGAACTTGAAGATGTTTCCCTACATTTTCTTTTAGGAGTTTTATGGTTGTAACATTTATTTTTAGGTCCTTGATCCATTTTGAATTATTTTTTGTATATGGTGTGAAATGTGGGTCCTCTTTCTTGCTTTTGGAAATGGATATCCAGTTCTCCCAGCACCATTTATTAAATAGACTATTCTGGCCCTGCTGGGTGGGCTTGATTGCCTTGTCAAAAAGCACTTAACTGTACATGTGATGTTCTGTTTCTGAACCATCAATTCAGTTCCATTGGTCAATCTATCTTTATGCCAGTGTCATGCTGTTTTTACCACTGTAGCTAAGTAATGTGCTTTAAAGTCAGGAAGTGAGATTCCTCCAAATTTATTCTTCTTTTTAAAGATATGTTTGGCTGTTCAGAGCTGCTTACCCTTCCAAATTAATTTGATAATTGGCTTTTCCATTTCTGTATAGCAGGATATTGGAAGTTTTATTGAGATAGTATTGGAACTGTAAATTGGCTTACATAGAAATGGCATCTTTTAATAATATTTAGTCTTCCAATACATGAACATGGAATGTCCTTCCATTTATTTAGGTCTTCTTTGGTTTCTTTTAGCAATGTAATGTATTTTTCTTAATACAGGTCCTTTATGTCCTGGGTTGAGTTTATTCCTAAATATTTATTTTTTTGTCACTATTGTAAGTGAAATTTTTTTTCTGACTTCCTCCTCAGAATGCTTATTAGTGTATTGAAATGCTACTGATTTTTGCACATTAATCTTGTATCAAACCACTTTGCTGAACTTGTCTATTAATTCTAGGAGCTTTGTTGTGGATTTTTCAGGATTTTCCAGGTATTGGATCATATTATCAGTGAATAGCAAAACATTTACTTCTTATTTTTTTATTTGGGTGCATTTTATTTCTTTTTCTTGCCTAATTGCTCTAGCTAAAACTTCTAACACGATGTTGCATAAGAGTGGTGACAGTGGACAGCCTTTTCTTGTTTTTTATTTCGGCGGGAAAGCTGTCAGTCTTTCACTGTCGAGTACAATGTTAGCTGTCAGTTTTTCATAAATACACTTTTCCATGTTGAGAAAGTTTCCTTCTATTCCTATCTTTTGGAATGCTTTTTTTTAATCAAGAAAGGATGCTGTATTTTATTAAATGCCTTTTCTGCATTACTCAAGAAAATCATGTGATTTTTCTTCTTCAACTTATTAATGTGGTGTATCACACAAATTGATTTTCTTGTGTTGAACCACCCTTGCATACCTGGGATAAAACCCACTTGATTGTGGTGTATAAATTCTTTTAATGTCCTTTTGGATTTGGTTTGCAAGTATTTTGTTGAAGATTTTTGCATCTATATTCATTAGAGAAATTGGTCTGTAATTTTCTTTTTTTCATAATTATCTTTATCTAGCTTTGGTATTAGACTGATGTTGGCTTCATATAATGAATTTGGTAGCATTCCTTACTGTTCAATTTTTTGAAAGAGCTTGAGCAAGCTTGGTATTAGATCATATTTGAATGACTGGTAGAATTGACTGTGAAGCAATCTGGTCCTGGGCTTTTCATTTTTGGGGAGGTTTTTGATGACTATTTCATTTCAATCTCTTTACTTGTGATTGGATCATTGAGGTCTTTTATTTCTTTTAGGGTCAGTGTAGGGTGTTTGTGTGTTTCTAGGAATTTGGCCATTTCATCTAGGTTGTTTAGTTTGTTGGCATCCAGTTGTTCATAGTATCCTCTTATGAGCTCTCATATTTCTGCAGGGTCAGTGGGAATGTCCCCTTTCTCATTTCTGATTTTATTTAGTTGCATCTTCTCTCTTGTTTTCTTTGTCAGTCTAGCTAAGGGTTTGTCGGTTTTGTTTATTTTCTCAAAGAATCAACTTTTGGTTCTGTTGATTCTATTGTGTTTTTTTCCCCTCAATTTCCTTTATTTCTGCTCTGACCTTTGTTATTTCTTTCCTTTGGCTTGGTTTGGGTTTAGTTTGCTGTTCTTTTTTCTAGTTCCTCCAGGGGTGCAGTTAGACGTTCAATTTTAGCTCTTTCTTCTTTTTTAATGTAAGTATTGAGGGTTATATATTTCCCTCTCAGCACTGTCTTTTCTGTATCCTAGGGGCTTGGTATGTTTTGTACTCATTTTCTTTCATCTCGAGATATTTACTGATTTCTCTTGCAATTTCTTCTTTGGCCCACTGATTATTTAAGAATGTATTTTTAGATCTCTATATATTTGTGAATTTCCCCTTTTTCCATCCATTATTGATTTCCAGTTTCTTTCCATTATGATCAGAGAAAGTGTTTTGTATCATTTCAATCTTTTAAAATTTATTGAGACCTGTTTTGTGACCCAACATATGGTCTATTTTGGAGAAGTATTTGTGAACTCTTGAGAAGAATGTATATCTTGCTCTTTTGATATGTAATGTTCTATAAATGTCTATTAAGTCCAACTTCTTTATCATATTTTTCAAGATCTCTGTTTCCTTATATATCCTCTGTCCAGATGTTATTCCAATGCTCAGAGTGGTGCATTGAAATCTCCAAATATTATTGTGTAGACATTTATTTCTCCTTTCAGTTTTGCCAGTGTGTGTCTCATGTATTTTGGGGCACCCAGGTTAGATGCATAAATATTTATTATAGTTATTTCTTCTTGGTGAATTGCCCCTTTCATTAATATATAATGACCTTCTTCATGTCTTGTAAAAGTTTTGCATTTAAAATATATTTTGTCCAATATTAGCATCACTACTCCAGATCATTAATTTCTTAAATATTCTTTTTGCCCCTTTTCTGTTCTTTTCTCCTTCTGGGAGACCTGTAACACATATATTTGTGCATTCTGTGTTGCCATTCAATTTCCCGAGACCCTGTTCAATTTTTTTCTGTTTTTTTTTTCATCTGTTCTCCTGTCTTTTCAAGTTTAGATGGTCTGCTCTTGATTTCACTTATTCATTCTTCTGCTGTTTCAAATCTGGTATTATATGCCTCTAATGTATTTTAATCTCATCCATTGTGTCTTTCATTCCCATAAGCTCTGTTACTTTTTTTTTGCAGGCTTTCAAATTGTTCTTTATGTGCACCCAGTGTCTTCTTAATATCCTTTATCTCTTTAGCCATATTTTCCTTCATCTCCTTTAATTGATTTAGGAGATTTGTGTGATTATCATTATTACTTGTCTTAAATTCTGTGTCTTGACAGGATTTTTGGTTTGTGCCTTTAGGTGGGCCGTCTCTTCCTGTTTCTTAGTATGACTTGTAATTTTTTGCTAATGTCTAGTCATTTGGTTATGTTGGTGAATTCACTGTGACAGTGAAATTTTCTCTGTTACCTAGTGGTTATGTTTCATGGCTCCTCTTTGATTTTTGTTTCAACTTATTCTAAGTCTTTAAAATTGCCCACCTTAAGTTATCAAAATAGGGCCAGGGACCCACAATGGGGCACAGCTCCAATCTAAGGGGTCTGGGCAATGGGAGACTCCAAAAAGCAACTTTTCTTCTTGTACTTTCCTGGCCTGCCAGCAGATAGCACTCTGCAACAAATCTTTCTCTAGAGATGTCTCTTTCAAGCTCTACTTCCCCATGATTCTGGTCTGGCCAGAGCCAAGATTCAAAGCAGGCTTTGTAGCCAAACTCACTGAAGAGAAACCACTCTCCACCCTTCACCAAGCCCTCCCTCTTCCCAGGGAAGAAGACACCTGTTCCCCGCTCAGTTGGCTACATTGAACCATGGGTTTTACCTAGGCTGTTTACTTTGAGGGTGGGGCATGGGTGCCATTCCCCAATGCAGGGACCAATAACTCACAGTTTCATTTCAGCTTCTTCATCTATCTGTCCCACACCCTCCTGAATAATTCACAGCACTCTCCTGGTCTGCAGAACCCTAAAGTAGGTCCCTTGGACAGCTTTTGGCCCTTCCTCCATTGTTTCTGTAAAAGAGTTGAGCCCTGCCTACCTTCTCTGGCACCATCTTCCCAGAAGTCCTGGATTTTTTTTTTCTTCCTGGTTTTGGAGGCTGGAAGGCTTCTGTCTGGTCAGCAATCCTTGGGTTCCTTAGCATTTCCATCCTATGGCCATGTGCTCTTCTTTCTTTTCCAGGTTCCAGCCTATCTCCATTGTCTTCTAGTGTCTACATCTATAAGGAATTTAAGACATATCTGGTTCAGTTTATTTTATAGACAAGTTGCTTTTCTTCCCTCTGAAATTGTTGAATATAGTCTATTTATGTTTGAGGAAATGGAATTTTACTAAGAAATACGTATGTATCTATAAATATATCTATGGGTATGTTTGCCTCATTTAACCCACTTTGGTATTTGGTGAGACCTTTTAATCCTTGACTTTCTTCAGTTTAAAAAATAATCATCTTTTAAAAATTATCCCTCCCACCTTTATTTACTGTCTATGCTTCTGCAATTCCTTTTAGTTGGATATCTGACCTATGGAATACTTTCCATATCTCTTTTTATTGTTTTAAAGTTTTTATTTCTGTTAATGTTATTTACACATATGCTATATCCACATCTCTTATATTTATCCCAGATTTTTCTATCATTTTGTCTATTTGCATTGCATTCTAGATTATCTTCACTTTATTTTTCACATCAAAAATTTTGTCTTTAGTGCCATAGCCTTTTACAGTTTTAGAAATTATATTTTATTTCCAAGAATGATATCTTGGTCTTTGATAGCTTCTTTTGCATTACAGTGAGCTTTTAAATTACAGGTACAATATATTTTCTGATTTTTCTGAGAAATAGTTATAATACATTTTAAGTTATTTTCCATTTACTAAACTATCTCTATTTCTTCAGATATTGGTTCTGTTAACTGAATAAATGTTTCCCCTTTATTCTGTTTTCCCCTCTCAGCTACCTGGTGAATCTTCTATTCTATACACATTAATAAATTTAGTACCTGATTGGTTAGAAAGAGAATTGTGTGGATTTATTCAATTTTTAATCAGATCTGTTTTCCCAACTGTTGCTCTCCCCTGTATGGGAAAACTGCATGAGAGAGGCTTTGCATAAGTGGGTAGAAAGTTTGACTCCACTTAAGGGAGAGCAAGTAGAGGGCAGAGAGTTATGTTTTAGACCCCTTCAATTTTCCAAGAAGGACTTTGCTCTCTAGTTTAGTGAATTCTGTAGTATTTTTCTCTTGAATGGAACTGCATTTCCTTTGTCTGATCCCTGTCTTTCTATTTGAAGATCAGGAATTACTTCAGGCCCTGTATGCTTCTTTCTCAACTCCTAACATTCACAGGGGTCCCTGGGTATGTGGTTCACTTTCTTATCATATTCACTTACTTTATCTTTGGGATCATTGTGCTTGCTCAGTGTGTTAGTTTGAAACTGTATGCACCCAAGAAAAGCCTTTTCTTAAAGTTAATCCATTCCTGTGGCTGTGGACCCACTGTAAGTAGGATCTTTTGATGAGTTAAAAATCCCATCTTCATTCAAGATGGGATTTAATTATTTTACTGGAGTCCTTTATAAAAGGGATAGATACAGAAAGAAAAAAGAGAAGCCACAGAAGCAAGAAGCTAAAATCAACAGGAAGAGAAGCGAAAGACCAGCAGACCCAACCATGCACCTTGCCATGTGACAGAGGAGCCCAGCCTCCCCGGCAGCCAGTCTTCAGGAAAAAAGCATCGCATGATGATGCCTTGATTTGGACATTTTCAGAGCCTCAAAATTCTAAGTTTGCAAGCTAATAAATTCCCATTGTTAAAAGCCAACCCATTTCATGGTATCTTTTTAAAACAATCTAGCAAACTAAAACATTCAGTACAGGGATTAGTGGCCAGGGTGAATGCTTCACTAGAAGGAGTCTAACTTATTCTTTGTAAATGCAGCTAATCATATAACTAAACTTCCAGGACTCCTTACTGTTCTTATTATTCATTCTCAGAATCATGCTTTGTTCTTTACAGAACCTTGTTAATATCCAGTATCCTCAATTAATCATCTAACTAAGCTATCAGTGTGGTAGAGCAAGGATTGTTATTCTTTTTTTGCCAATAAGAATTACAATTCAGAGAGGTAAGTAACTCACCCAAAGCTGACCTGGTAGAAGAGAATCTGCTTTCTAATTCCCTGACCTTGACATTTTTTTACCCCCCAAACTCTAGAGGATCTGGAAAGAGTAATACCTTACTCAAAATGTAATGCAATGTAAACAGTTCTGATACTGTGAATTAGCCACGAGGAAAAAAATGAATCTGAGTGATCTTTTTACAGCTTTTTGTTAGAAGATAGAGCCTAGTTAGGAACAAAGTTGGAATACTAAGGAGGATGAAAGAAAGAAAAACGAGCTTCTAAATTGGGATCCCTCAGATTTCCAGAAATATGCATGATGACAATTTGCAAAGAACATAAAATTGCAAGCAGTGTATGTAGTTGCATTTTTAACTTCCAAGTATTTGTCAATTTTTAAAACACAGCAATTGCAGTGACAGTAAAAGGATTGTCAGTGCTCATGCATAAATTGATAAGCAGCTTTGATCTGGCTGAAGGTTTCCAAGATAATACAAATGTTTCCAATTATACAATTGGGTGGATTAGAGAAAATCTATATATGTTTCTGAAGTATCTGGCCTAGGTCAAACTAGATGGACCATTGAGAAAAAAGGACCAAATTAATTCAAGTCATTCTCACTAACCAATGGTGAGGATGACTCATGAATATATTTTTGGTTTCTTTCTTATTCAGAGCCAGGGTTATAGTTGAACCTCTCCATGATGTTTGCAACATCCTTTTAAGTTTCCTGAGGAAGTAGGCTTGTTACCATGGTGCCAGTTTGAAACACAGGTAGAGCTGTGGTGCTGGTAAAGTACCAGGTTCATTCCTGGTGATAGAACCAGGGCAATGATATGAAGGTGAGGAGATGGCTTTACTACATTATTTCCCATCTCATCTCCCTTAAAGGAACCTGCTCAACCTATACAAGTGTGAGGTAGGCATACTGGAAAACCAGGCTAGAGGTATAAGCTGTGCCTCTGAAATATTTCCATCTCCTGTTTTGCTCATTCCAACTGACTGTACCTTATTTTCATCTTCCTCTATTTCTGTCACACTTCTTTTTTACTTTGGGCCTTAACTCCCAATTCCTGTTTCATATACTGCTACCTTTGAATATCCACATTACACCTGTTACCTTGGCCCCACCTTGTCCTCCCCTTCCCACCACAGGACTGGAAGCTGGCCTCTGACCTCATGCACTGAGACCCATGATGAGAAGCATTCCAGGGTCTTTCCCCCAGTCTACTTCAGAACAGACGGACTACTCCTACCACCTTTCCAGAAACCTATAGTTACCCGTTTCATGTATGCTGAGCATCCCTTGTCCTGATCTAATCTCCCAAAGACTTCCCAGACTCTAGTATAGCCTGCTATTGGATCAACCACCTAAGTAGTGAGTTAATCCAACACAAGTCATGAAATTTCAATAATCCTCTACAGTGTTAGAGAAAATGGTGACCTCTTTTGGCCTAGTTCCAATTCTTAATGGAGATAGGTTATTGGCATAATAGGATTTGAATTATTCAATCTTTTCTACCAAGTGATGTGGGAATACATCTGAAATAGCAGCCAAGAGACTATGGTCTGGTCCTGACCCTAACTGTACATACTGTCAAATACCCCAATGTGCTGGAAACATTCTTTCATATATCTTTCCCACCGTATGCTCTGAACTCTTCAGAGATAAGGGCCACCATATCAGTATCTTGTATCCATAACACTAAGCGGCAGCAACAAATCTTGTTTGGGTGAATAAAAATGAATTGAAGAATACAATGAACTGAAATTTATTTCTCTAAGTTTCATTTTGCTCCCTTCCTTTCTTTCCTCATTTATGCAATTAATATTTGTCATGTGCTACATGCCAGACATTTTGGTAGCAGCTGGAAATATTTGGATTGATTTTTGTCCTTAAGGATCTATGTTTTTTAAAATACAGGGTGAAGTGATAAATACACTAACCTGTAAAATTCCCCAGCTCTGAAATCCCAAGGCCCATTTATAAAATTCTGGCCCTCTTGGAAACTCTACTAGACAGGCTATATGAGAAAAACAACAACAAAACAACAACAACAAAAAAAACAAAAAACAAAAACAAAAAAAACAATGACAGAGAAGAAACTAAAACCAGAATTGGATGGCAGGAAGCTGAATCAGAACAGCTGAGGAAAGTTATTAGTAGTTACAGTAAAGATTAGTTGTAACACTTTTGACTGCAATGAGAGAAACATGATCAAACAAGTTGAACTACATGAATTTACTGTTTTTGTAAATCAAAACTGTTGAATATTGGTAATTTTATGTCATTTTGGCTATACAGCTGAAGTAGAGAGAAAAGCAGATATATATATTGGCTCCCCTTATTTGATATTGTCAAGTGCAATAGTATCAAAGTCTCAAATGATACAGGACTCTTATAGCTCAGATCTCCATAGTGAAGATGGGACATAACCACAGACAACTCAAATTTATATCATTTTAGCTTACAATCCTAGAGAAAATAGATAGTCCTCTCTTCCTTCCAGTGAAAGACTTGGCTTGGTCTGGTTTGAGTCATTTAGTGCTCTAAGGAACTAATCCCTACAGACAGGAGAATAGACCCCTATATTTATGTGGTCAAATTTGTGGTTTTGAGTCAAAATAGCATGTGATTATAAATTAGAATCAGTTGGAATGGGTAGTGAGGAAGGAGGAGCTCTCCCAAAAAGGAAGGAAAGCAATTATCAGAAAAATGAGGGAAAGGATTCTTGCAGACAAAAATAACCAAAGTCCATTACAAGTGGTCTCTGGACCACCTAAAGTAACATAGCATAGTACTGGGAACTTGAAATAGCATGGGCCAATTGCTGCACAAGATTCAAGGGACAGCTGGCATTCATTAGTTGGCTCTAAACTACAGCTCAATTAAGCAGTGGTAGTTAATATGAGGTTAAGTCATTGGAGGTGACTTTTTTTTTTCACTCAATGGAGGAAAGAGGTAAAATTTGCCACTGACCTACAATTTGATGGGACAGTCATAACTAACCATAAGAAACCATTAAATCATAACACAAGGAAGTAGTGTGAATTATGTCTAAGAAACATAGGCCCTGGGAAGAGGATCCTCAGGAGGACCTAAGGTAGTTTGTAAGAAAGTGTATGATTGTGGAAGAAGGTAGTTCAGACTTGAGACTCCTTTATATATATCAGTTTGTAGGTTCCCTGTTACAACTCCTGCAAAAACCTAAGAAAGCATTCCTACCCATCAATCTTCCTTATAAGGCATGAAAAATCTGCAACTACCTTTCTTTCTCTTCCCACAATTTACATTGACCCAGGAAGGTAATTGAAGTCATTATGTAAACAACAAATGGAAGACCATAAAAACACAGTATAATTGCATTATTTTTTGTTTCTGATGTTGCTGTGTATGAAACAGCCCAGCCCTATATTGGTCATTAAAAAGCCTACAAACACTCAACATAACCTGGGGCTCAATCATTCCTAAAGGTGTGGCCAGAACCGACTAACAAAAGAAATATCCCTCCTGCAATATAGCCTCATGCCATTTTGTCTCTGAAATAATTCAGTATTTTTGGGATTAGAAAGACCAAACTTCCTGAATGAACCTTAAAATTCATGAAAACCATCTTTTCAGAAGAGAAAGATGAGAAGATCTATCAACAACACCCACTAAAGTGTACTCTTAAGTTCAAATAAATATTTAGACTCATAAGATTTTCATAGATCACATTTAGTACTGCTCTAATCAGAAGGGTATAGGTTAGGAACCATTGCTTGCCCATAGGGCAGCATCAGACAATCCACTTCCATAGGAACCCTAAATTCTATATAAATTCTGCCAAAATCTATGACTGAATCTTAATTGCACATTCATTGGGCAGACTCCAAGAAGCCCATTTAAGGTTCAAAGATTTTAACTAAAATTTGAGCAAATATACAAGTGATTCAGCTAATTGCCCAGTAAACCAAACAAAAAAAATCAACATTCTTCAGAGAAATATAAAGGAACCCAGAGTCTCCATATTATAACATATGCAATGTACAAGATTCATCCTAAATTACTCAGTGTATAAAGAAAAATGATCTTCAATCTCAAAATAAAAGATAATCAAGACAATTTCTAAGAAACACAAATGTTGACATTAGAAGACAAGAATTTTAAAGCGGCTATTATACCTAAGCTCAAGCATAAAGGGAACTATTCTTGTAATGAATAACAGATAGAAAATCACACCAGAGATACAGAAACTATTTTAAAAATAATACAATGAAGATGCTATGGTATAAAACACAGCATCTAAAATAAACATTTCACTGGATGGACTAAATAGCAAAGGAGAATACAGAGGAAGAAGTTAGTAAATTTGAAGATTGATCATAGAAATTATCCAATATGAAGAAAAGAGAGAAAAAATAAAATAAAATAAACAGAGCTTCAGGAACCTGTGGGGCAATACCAAAATGTCTATTTCGTGTGTAATTGGAATTACAGAAGGAGGAGAAAAGAGAATGGGGAAGAAAAAAATATTGGAAGAAGTAATGGCAAACATTCCCCCAAATTTGGTAAAATACATAAAGGTACAGATTCAAGAAGTTCAACAAATACCTATTTACCAGTTAGAGTCAAGTTAAGAGAGAGAAATTATGCAAGTAATTTGAATGAGGAAATATCTATAAACCTATATCTATGTGTATGAAGAATTGTTAATTTGTAAAAGGTAGCTAACTAATAAAATGAGTAAAAGAGGGCTCTAAGATATATGAAAAGAGCAACTACAGGTAGGACTGAGGAAAAGTAAATTAGAAAGGAATTTAGAAAGTTAGAGGTGGGGGTTTCTCAAAGACTAAGATTCACTCCTCTGAGGAGATAGTGTGGCTGCTTACAGCACGTCAATAGCAAAGAACCTTGCTAGAGAGCAAGGGCTGCATCAGAATGGCCATGATGGGAAACTTGGTAGAGGGTGCAGGGCTCAGCTGAATTATGAGTCACCACTGTGTTTATGGAGAAACTCACCAGAGGGTTCATGTCCCAGCTGGAATACAGGAACGTACTGTGGCTGTGAGGTAGAAAAGTTTGACATTGCTGCAGGCACAGATACATCATGAAAGCTGCTGCTATGATGCCAGAGAAATTTATATGAGGGGTTGTAGCAAGGGCTGCAGCATGGAAAATAGCATACCACAAGAAGGAAGGAGAGTCCCTTCCTTTTGCTCTGGCCAGTAGCATTCCTCTAGAACCCTCTACTGGCTAAGCCTAATATCAAACCAGCACTCAAAAGAAAGATGTCTAGAGGGCTGGCTCCAATATCACAAAGTGCAGAAAAGAAGGATTTGGGGCTCAGCAGGAATAAAGTGATTACTGGCACAGAGGATAGATATGAAGAAAAATACCCCTGGACCCATTATTTTCAAATTTCTAAACAGCAAAGGAAAAAGAGAAAATATTGAAAACAGTCAAATAAAAAGACACACTTCATATAGGGAACAACTCTTAGAATTATTATGGTCTTGTCAGAAAATATGAAAGCCAGAAGTTAATGAAACATCTTTAGAATGCAGAAAGAAAATATCATCAACATGGAATTCAATATCCAGCAAAAATATTCTAGATTTTCAGACAAAAGAAGATACTACCTTGTCAGCAAACCTGCATTATAAGGAATCCTAAAGGAAATTCTTTAGGGTGAAAGGAAATGACATCAGATGAAAACTCTGACCCTCGGAAAGGAATGAAGATATTTAAAATGGTGAATACTTAGGGAAATGTAAAAGACTATTTTCCTCTTAATTACTTTAAAATATACATGACTATTGAAAGCAAAAATTATAAAATGTCTCATGGGGTTATAATGTATATATAACTGATACATGTGATAATTACATATGGAGGTAGGCGGTAAATGGACCTACAATATGAACTGTAAGCAGACTGTGAAATTTATATATGAATATTGTAATCTCTAGAGAAACCACTAAAAAAATAAAAGTTTAGTTAAAAGCCAATCGAAGGGGAAGAGAGAGTACATGTTTGATGGATATGGTGTGTTTGTACATAAAATTCATTTTAAAAAGAATCAAATGAAACTACTAAAAAAGCCAATAGATAAATTATAACAGAAATCTGAAAAAGATTCAGTGCTTTAAAAAAACTTTAAGATCTTTCAAAGAAAAATGAAACAGAGGGGATAAATATAAAATAAATAATAAAATGGTAGAACTAAATTTTATCATACCAATAATTCATTAAA
This sequence comes from Cabassous unicinctus, assembly GCA_029593785.1. Lineage (NCBI taxonomy): Eukaryota > Metazoa > Chordata > Mammalia > Cingulata > Chlamyphoridae > Cabassous > Cabassous unicinctus. The sequence goes on from JAQZBX010033711.1 coordinate 18,875, forward strand.
TGTTAATGTATTACACAATCCCAGCTAAAAAGCAGATAGTATCAGAAGGATAAGAAATTAAGACCCAACTACAGGCTGTCTACATGGGATACACTTGAAATAGAAAGATGCAGATAAGTTGAAAATAAAAGGATGGAAAAACATGCACCATAGAATCAGTAAGCATAAGAATTCTGACTATGTCAATGTCAGACAAATTAGACGTCAAAACAAAATATTACCAGAGGTATAATGTGTAACAATAATATTCAACTCATCAGGAAGAAACAACAATTAAGTCTATACGTTTGCAATTCCACAATGTTGGTTAGAGATTGCAATACCATCTCTCTTGATAAAACAACTTGATAAAACAAGATAGAAAATAGTGAAGACATAGATGATTTGAACAACATGATCACAATCTAATACTTATAAAATGCTACACCCAACATTTGCATACCATAAACTCATTTCAAATGTGCATGGCTTATTTGCTGAGGTAAGTCATATGCTTGGCTATAAAACAAGTCTCAACGTCAGTAGATGTTGGTGAGTGAGTGGACGAGTAACTTCAGTCACATAAATGCTTCCTGAAAACCCACTGAGTTAAACAATAAGATATTACAAAGGAAGTTGAAGAGCCAGCTCCTCCCTTAAAGTTGTCACAATATAATGGAACTGGCCCAGCATAAAGGTGTACACATAAGTTCCAGTCACCAGAACCAATAAGATCAGTAAACAGCATAGACTACAGGGAAGATTTTTGAAAACACACAAAAAAAACTCTCCGAAAGTCATTTCTACAAGACACCAGAGTTTTCAGGAAAATAGAAGTAGGTTGACACTGTTTATCTTTAAAGCTTAGAGTCTGAGGTTGGGGGACTTAGGAGGAATGGCTCCCCACTTTCTTCCTGCCCTTCACCGCCTAGGACAACGCAATCCAAAAGAAATATAATGAAAGCAACAAATGCGAGTCACACACATAATTGTACATTTTCTAGTAGCCACATTAAAGGAGGGAAACAGAAGAAATTTATTTTAGTAACATATTTTATTTAATCTAATACGTGTTAGTATCTTCTCAAGATAAAATCAATATAAAGGTTATTAATGAACTATTTTACAATCTTTTGTTTTCCATGTTGTCTTGGTGAAATCCAGTGAATTTCGTATTTATAGTGCATCTCAATTTGGACTAGCCACACTGAAGTGCTCAATAGACACATGTGGCTAATGGCTACTGTGCTAGACAGCACAGCTCTAGCAAATAGTGGCAAGAACCAAAACACTGCTTCTCTGTTCTATCCCCATCTTCCTTCAAAGCAGGGAACACTCAGGTCCTGTCCATTTTCCCCAACATAGATGTTGTTGGACATAACAAGAAGGCAAGGAAGGAGCATAGAACTGTGTCAAGCCAGAGGAGATGTGAAAAGAGTCTTTGCATTGCTGTAGAGAGCCTCTCCCTTGGCTACTCTCACCCTGATGCCGTGTCAACAGCCCTTGTATATGAACTCAGGGAATGTGGGGGGAAAAAAAGTATGTAAATTTTTTAAAAAGCAGTGCTCTTATTAGGAGCACAGGTTTTGGAATGAAACAAATCTGGATTAGAATGTCAGCTCTGCCACCCACTAGCTTTATGACCCTGAAACAAGTTACATAGCCTTTCTGAGCCTCAGTTTCTTTATGCATAAAATAAAGATAATAATAACTATTTTGTAAAATTGTTGTGAGAAAGAAATTTAGTTGTGTATTTAATTTTGTATATAAAATTACAATATTTAATTTCCTTCTCACAACAGTCCAACAAAATCCAACATATAGCTATTATATGTACATAAAATGCCTGGTGTACTGTGTAGGACACAGGCATTCAATGATTGCTAATTCTATTGTTAGTCCTCAGAAAGGAGAATTTGCCAACCAATCATTTTCCATAAAATTTCTACCTGGAGAATTTTTTATAAAACTTTTCTGACAGTGATATTAGCTGACATGAAAGAAAATTTAGTGGGCTATCAATTCCAACAATCATCTCTAAAATCATGTCCTAATAAAAATGGACCTACTCACTTAGATATAGCTTACGGTAAAATCCTTATAATGAACTTTAAACTTAGTGTCAGAAAGTCCTTTCAATTATGTAAAACTTTTCGTTTGTATTTTTAATTTTAAAGGTAGTTGTCATAGCAACTGCCACACACTGCTGCAAATGGTACTAGAGAGATATGCAAACATTTCCAAAGAATTTTTCAATATGTTGTGGAAACATTATACAATATTTAGCAGAAATGTTATAAGATGTAGTGAAGTGAAGTTTTCCATGGAAAACCAAAATTACACTTAGCCTGGAATTTTAAATGGGAAGGAAGTTTTATGTATATATCCTTAGCATTAAAAAAAGGCATTGTTAACAACTCCTTTTGAAAAATATGACAATTATTGGGATCAAGCAACAATCATCTCAATAATTAAGAGGAAAATGATGAAACGGGAGCTGACAGAATGAGACTGGGAACAATTTCTTCTGTGTCGTTAGATTAGAACTTGCTCAGTTATTACCATCTGGTGATTTTAACACTGAGTTCTTGTTATTTTAAAATAAAACATTGGCTCCGGGGAAAGGTTGGACCCCTAGGGCCTTGGGCTGAAGCAAGGTTAAAGAGACTGGAAGAAGTAGTTGTTAATAAGCTAAGTTCAGGCTTCTATGAGGAACAAGCCATGACTTCAACACTTCACTGGTCGAAGCGTTACCTGTAACCCATCATTTCCCAGAGTGCATTGTGGGATGTTTACCCTATTAAACTATTAACCTATTAGAAATCCGAACATCTCTCAGATTTCTAGAGCCTATAACATGCTATGTACGTTGTGACTCTTCATGAGTAGAGAAAGGTAATGGTGTTTTCCAAATTCATGTGACCACAATACCAACTTTTCTTGGAACATTTCGAAAAGCTGACTTGTGTTCCATGGACACACTTTGAGATGAATGACCGTAGTCAGAAAAATAGGCACAGACTAATAGCTACCTCCTAAGACCCTTTCATACTCCCCACTCTGTCATCTCTCACCCCAATAAACATCAAATATAATTTTAAAGTGAATTATATATGAATTTATTATATTAATTTACCAAATGATTTGCCATTAAAAGGAAGAGAAATATTTTCTTTTTCTGAAATTCAGCTATTGTGCCTATTATTGTATTTATTACTGATTGCCATATAACAAATTACCTTAAAATTTAGCAGTTTGAAAGAACAAACATTTATAATCTCAAAGTTTCTGTTGGTCAGGAATGTGGGTGCAGCTTAGCTGGGTACATCTGACTCAAGTTCTCTCATGCAGTGAAGCTGAGTTGTCAGCTGGAACTGTTGGCTGGAGCTGTTGTCTCGTGTAAAAGCTCATTTGAGGAGGGTGATCTACTTCCAGGCTCATGCACAGGGTTGTTGGCAGGCCTCGGCCATTCACCATGTAAACTACTTCACTGGGCCACCTCACAAGATGGCAGCTCACTTCCATCAGGAAAAGTGATCCAAGAGACCGTGAGGGAGAACACACCCAAAGGAAAAGGAAAAGTCCTTTTATAACTTAATCTCAAAGTGACATCTCATAATGTCTTCCATATTCTATTCATTAGAAGTGAAGTAATAAGTCCAGCCACACTCAAGGGGAGTGGATTACCCTAAGAGGTGAGGAACACTGGGGCCATCTTAGAAACTGCCTAACACATCTGTCCCAGGGCTTTCATATAAATACTATCTTTGAGTCACTATCTACTATATGCCTTTAAACCTCGTAATGACTCTATATAATAAAATTATTAATCTACATTTTGTAGAAAAGGAAAATAAGGATTTGAGAGTCTAAGTAGCATTCCAGTGAGTACACAGAATAGAAGTAACAGGGTCAAAATTTGAAATACCTGTTCTGACTCCTAGTCCAGTGGCTCTTCCAACCATATCTCCACTACTTTAGGTACCAGTGTCACTGAAAGCATTATTCTAATAGAATGCTGTGCTTGTCAAGCACAGAAATGCAAATGAAGTCATAAAATGAAAAATAAAATGTCAAAAAAGAAAGGGGCTACTTTTGTTATTCCATTCACTAAAAATCTTGCTTTGAGATGAAAATTCATTATTAGTGGTGTTTTAATGAAGAGATCCTTCAATTCAATTACTAAGTAATACAAGGTAAATGAGAATTTTTGAAGTTATGATTCTCTAAATAGAAAAGTTTTTAATTTTCAAAAAATGACATAACAGGTAGAGGGAAATGATTGAAGATCTGCTCATTTGAAAGTGTAAAAGCATGTAGCTTATTTTAAGAACACATGTTACAAGAGGTTTGTAGTCAATATTCCTATCAAATATACCTTTTCAGAGAGCCAAGAGCTCAATTTTTATTGGAATCAGTGTAGAGCAGAACAGGAACATCGTAATTATCCTATGAACTTTCTTCTGGACTGTGTCCAATTGAAAAGAACAGAAACAAATAAATGCTGTCCAGAAACAGAGTTGAAAGCATCAGAGAAATGTGTTTTCTTATCATCACAATTGGATTTCACCAGGGCTGAAATCATATTTCAGAATGATGAGATCAGTGATGGCAGAGGCATTCTAGATGACAGGTATGCACCACCAATCTAAATTAGCTCTGGTGTTCTTCTGAAATAACCTGGAGAGAATGTATCAGTGACTGGAAAGAAAGCAAATATTATTCAACCTAAATTCATTAAAAATCCAAACCTTACACAATTAATTTTCTTATCTTAACTAATTCTAGTTTATTCTAAAAGATACCAAGTGCCAGTGCAAATAAACTCAAGGTAGTGGATGGGGAAAGGCCAAAGCTAAACTAGGATACGAGTTAAATTTTGACTTCTTCACCCTCTACCAGCCTCCTTCACCCCTTGCTTCTATCTGCCCTCCACCCTGACCTCTCCTATAAGCTGATGTGCAACCCTACCACACCCCCGATTGTATTTTATTCCTGGCTTCTTACTGTTTCCAGCAAGAAACTGACCTGTCTAGATCCCATCCTCTCAGGCTCCATCTCTGCTAGGACATTAAGAAACACCCTTAAGGAAAGAAGGTCCTCTCTGACAATGGCAGTTTTCTTCCTCTTACAGTACCAGCACAATCCCTTGTAGAATAGACCTCAGTTATTTTCTACTGACTAAAGTGGCATTTATATTATAAATAAGAGTAACCCAAATCATTTCCCTCAGGGGACTTGTGCAGAAGCCAATGATTTGATATGGACATTTGTATCTGAGAATGGGGATACCCCAACAGGGAAGTTAGAAGAAAAAGAGGAAAAGGAAGTGCTCAGAGTCAAAGTCCTGACCAGGATTTAAAATTAGCCTTAATATTGTCTGTTCTGCTAAAATATAATCGTTATTGATAGATATCATCTAGATAACATCACATTATTTAAAACTGCATTATAGAAATAATTATTTCAGTGAGGAAAAAGAGCTAGGAGTTAAGGAAATTTAAACTTTCAGTGATAGCATGATTTCTCCTGGAAGAATTTAAAAAATGATGTTTTTAGGAAAAGAAGGGCCTATTGTTATTTAAAGCTAAAAAGATTAATATGCTGATGAAATTTGACTAGACCAAACCTAATTAACATAAATAAATCTGGAATAGCATACAAGACTGGAAAATGTATTGATTGTCTAAATTATCAAAATAAACTATACCATGGAACTCAACTTCCCAAAGGTAAATTAAACAATTCCAAGTAAGCAGCCACTCAAAGCAAAGCAGCTTTATAATACTATACCATATGCATGTGGCAGTATGACCCCATTGAGGATTTAACTTATGCTTTAAAAATACTTTTGTTTTTCTGGGATTTATAACTATTCTACTCATTAAATCTAAGATAACCTCAAGTATTTTATAGCAAAATGGAGATGTTCTAAGACATGTTCCGAAGTTCTACCTATTTCAAGTTTCATGAGATTTTTTATAAATGATATTGTAAATGAAACACTAATGGAGGTCATAAAATTAATTTTTATAACTAAGGTCTTTAAGGGAGTTTATTTTTTTATATTATCTATAAGTTAGATATTAGTTTCTGTTCAGAATTATGTCAGATACTGATGGTAATCAGTGTAAGAGGTAAAAGGGAAAAATGAGTGAATTTTCAAAAGAATGGAAGACAGAGAGAGGAAGAGGAAGAAGAAGGAAGCTAGGGAAGAGGAGAAGGTGACAGAATACAATCCCAAAATAAGGACGATGGAATATACTAAGAATGTAATTTGGAACTGACTACTGAGAAATGATACCTTATTTCTCCACGTATCTTTAACGTAATGTGTGACTGTGATAAAATAGAAGACAACCTAATATCATTTTACAAATATTGGTATGTATTGTGAAAAATTTGATTTTTACCCACAATAAAAAAAAATTAAAAAAAAAAAAAAGA
>JAQZBX010033712.1:0-25270 GCA_029593785.1 Cabassous unicinctus
GAATGGCTTAAAAGGGGAAGTGATTTCAACATTCAGAGAGAATTTCCCAGCTCTTCGTTGGACAGGCAACTTCTCCCAGAAACTCATCAACGACCCTTCATTGGACTTTCATCGGAGCCACTGGTTTGCAGCCTGCCTGTGGAGCCTGGACTTGTGCATCCCCACGGTTGCGTGAGAGACTCTTTTAAAATCTCATATTGTTGACGGATATCTCCTGTTGATTCTGTTTCCCGAGAGAACCCTGACTAATACAATCATCAAAATATTACTACTAATTATAATCTATAGCTTCATTTGGTATATTTTTTCCATATACCCTCCTATTATTAACAACATGTATTAGTATTATACATTCATTATAGTTCATGAGAGAACATTCTCATATTTGTACTGTTTACCACAGTCCATCATTCACTACATGGTTCACTGTGATATACAGTCCCATGCCTTATACAATCCATCCAAAGTGTTCACTCAGTGGCTCTCAGTTTCATCACAGAGTTAAGCAGTCATCACTTCAGTGAATTTTTTTGAATGTTTTCCTAAGTCCAAAAGAAAAACTCTCATACTCCCCTATTGTTTACCCTTAGCATTGATATAGTTCCTTCCTTGATATTGATGCAAGAATATTACAATATTGATGTTAACTATAGTCCATAAATTATATTAATTGTACTTTTCGCATGCATCACCATATTCTTACCACCTTGTAATAGTGACATACATTTGTTCAAGTTCATAGAAGAATATTCTTGTATTTGTACTAGTAAGCACAATCCTCATCCACCACTGGGTTCACTAAGTTGTACAGTCCTTGGTTTTTCTCTAGCTTTCTTTCAATTATTTACATCCGTAGATTACCCCCTTTCAGCCACTATCACATTTATAAACAAGCTGTGTTAATTATACTCACTATAATGTGTTACCATCAACCTATTCATTTCCACACTTTCAGAGTGAAGCTGATTAAAAATTCTACAAACATTAAGCATCAGTACCCCTTCTCAGCCTTCATCTATCTCCTAGTAACCTATACTCTAGGTTTTAACTCCATGTATATTTATTCTTTGTAGTTAATTCATATTAGTGAGACCATGCAATATTTGTCTTTTTGTGTCTGGCTTATTTGACTCAGTATCATGTCTTCAAGATTCATCGATGTTGTCATATGTGTCCCAATTTCATTTATTCTTACAGCAGCATAGTATTCCATCATATATATACACCACATTTTGTTTATCCATTCATTGATTGATGGACACTAGGGTTGTTTCCATCTTTTGGCAATTATGAATAATGCCATGATGATTATAGGTGTGCAAATGCTTGTTTGCTGTTTCAGTTCTTCTGGATATATTCCTAGTAGAGAGGTTGCTGGATCATATGGCAGTTCTATATTTGGTTTCCTGAAGAACCGCCAGTCTTCCACAGAGGCAGCATCATTCTACATTCCCACAAACAGTGAAGCAACATTCCTATTTCTCCACATCATCTCAAGCACTTGTAGTTTTCTGTTTCTGTTTTTTGTTTTGTTTTTTTAAATAATGGCCATTCTATGATGTGTGAGATGATATCTCTCATTGTAGTTTTAATTTGATTTATATTTCCCTAAGCTAGTGATACTGAACTTTTTTTTTTCATGTTCTTTTTTGCCATTTGTATTTCCTCTTTGGAAAAATATCTAGTCAAGTCTTTTGCCAATTTTTAATTGGGTCACTTATCTTTTTATCATTGAGTTATATGATCTCTTTATATAACATGGATATCAAACCCTTATTGGGATGTGGTTTCCAAATATTTTCACCCATTGAGTAGGCTGCATTTTCACCTTCTTGACAAAGTCCTTTGAAGCACAAAAGTATTTAAGTTTGAGGAGGTCCCATTTATCCTTTTATTCTTTCATTGCTAGTGCTTTGGGTGTTAAGGTTTAAGAAACCACCACCTACCACCAGGTCTTGAAGCTGTTTCCCTACATTTTCCTCTAGAAGTTTTAAGTTTTTAGCTTTTATGTATCGGTCTTTGATCCATTTTGAGTTAATTTTTGTTTAAGGTGTGAGATAGGGGTCCTCTTTATTTCTTTGGGATATGGATATCCAATTCTCTCAGCACCATTTGTTGAATAGACTGTTCTGCCCCAGCTGGGAGGGCTTGACAACCTTGTCAAAAAATCACTTGACCATAGATGTGAGGGTCTGTTTCTGTACAGTCAGTTCAGTTCCATTGGTCTATGTGTCTATCTTTATGCCAGTACCATGCTGCTTTTATCACTGTAGCTAAGCAATATGCTTTAAAGTTCAGAAGTGAGAGTCCCCCAACTTCGTTTTTCCTTTATAATATGTTTCTAGCTGTTTGGGGTCCCTTACCTTACCAAATAAATTTGATACTGGGTTTTCCATTTCTTTACAAAAAGGCCACTAGAATTTTTATTGGGATTGCATTGAATCTGTAAGTTTATTTGGGTAGAATTGAAATCTTTACAATGTTGAGTCTTCCAATCCATGAACACAGAATGTCCTTCCATTTATTTAGGTCTTCTCTGATTTCTTTTAGCAATGCATTGTAGTTTTCTGAGTACAGGTCTTTCAATCCCTTTATTAAGTTTATTACTAAATATTTATTCTTTTAGTCGCTATTGTAAATGGAATTTTTTTTCCTGACTTCCACCTCAGATTGCTCATTGCTACTGTATAAAAACACTACTGATTTTTGCATATTAAGCTTGTATCCTGCCACTCTGCTGGACTCAATTATTCGTTCTAGTAGCTTTGTTGTAGATTTTTTTGTCAGGATTTTCTAATTATAGGATCATATAATCTCCAAATAGCAAAAGTTTTATTTCTCCCTTTCCAATTTGGATGCTTTTTATTTCTTTTTCTTGTCTGATTACTCTACCTAGAACCTCTAGCACTATATTGAACAACAGGGATGACAGGGGGCTTCCTTGTCTGTTCCCGATCTCACCAGGGAAGCTTTCAGTCTTTCACCATTGAGTATAATGCTAGCTATGGATCTTTCATATATATCCTATATTATTTTGGGAAAGTTTCTTTCAATTCCTATCTTTCAGTGTGTTTTTATCAAGTAAGAATGCTGTATTTTGCCAAATGCCTTTTCTGCCTCAATTGAGAGGATCATGTGATTTTTCTTCTTCAATTTATTAACATGATATATTACACTGATTCATTTTCTTTTGTTAAACCACACTTGCATGCCTGGTATACCTTCCACTTGATCATGATGAATAATTATTTTAATGTGTTGTTGGATTCAATTAGCAAGTATTTTGTTGAGGATCTCATAATATCTTTATCTGGCTTTGGTATTAGGGTGATATTGACTTCATAGAATGAGTTTGGTAGCATTCCCTACTATTCAATTTTTTGGAAGAGTTTGAGTAAGATTGGCATTAAATCTTCTTTGAATGCTTGGTAAAATTCACCTGTGAAGTCATCTGGTTCTGGGCTTTTCATTTTGGGGAGTTGTTTGATGATTGTTTCAATCTCTTTGCTTGTGATTGGTTTGTTGAGGTCTTCTATTTCTTCTAAGGTCAGTGTAGGTTATTTGTATGTTCCAAAAAATTCATCATTTCATCTCCATTGTCTAGTTTGTAGGCATACAGTTTTTTATAGTATCCTCGTATGATTTCTTGTACTTCTGTGGGGTCAATAGTAATGTCCCCACTTTCATTTTTTATTTTATTTATTTGCATCTTCTCTCTTTTTTTCTTTATCAGTCTAGCTAATGGTTTGTCAATTTTGTTGATTCTTCTTGAAAAATCTACTGTTTAAAAAAACCACTCTATTGTTTTTTTTGTTCCCACTTTCATTTATTTCTGCTCTGATCTTTGTTATTTTGTTCCTTCTGCTTGCTTTGGGAATATTTTCCTGTCATTTTCTAGTTCTTCCAGCTGTGTAGTTAGGTCATTGATTTTAGCTCTTTCTTCTTTTTTAATGTAAGCATTGAGGGGTATAAATTTCCACTTCAGCACTGCTTTTGCTGCATCCCATAGGATTTGATATGTTGTGTCCTTGTTTTCGTTCATCTCGAGATATTTCCCTTGCAATTTTTTCTTTAACCCATTGATTATTTAAGTGTGTTATTTACTCTCCATATATTTGTGAGGTTTCTCTTTTTCTGCCTGTTCTTGATTTCCAGCTTCATTCCATTATGATCAGAGAAATTGCTTTGTATAATTTTGATCTTTTTAAATCTATTGAGATCTGTTTTGTGACCTAATATATGGTCTCTCCTGGAGAAAGATCCATGAGCACTTGAGAAGAAGGTATATCCTGCTGCTTTGGTGTATAATGTTCTGTATATGTCTATTAGGTTTAGTTCATTTATCATATTATTCAAGCTTTCTGTTTCTTTATTGATTCTCTGCCCAGATATTCTATCCAATGATGAAGTGTTATATTGAAGTCTCTAACTATTATTGTAGAGACATAAATTTCTCCCTTCAGTTTTGCCAGTGCTTGCCTTATGTTTTTTGGGACACCCTGGTTAGGTGTATATACATTTATGGTTGTTATTTCTTCCTGGTGAATTGAACTTTTATTAATAAATAATGTCCTTCCTTGTCTCTAGTAACAGCTTGCTTTTAAAGTCTATTTTTTCATCCAATATAAGTATAGCTACTCCAGCTCTTTTTTTTTTTGGTTATTGCATGTGTGGAATATCTTTTTCCAGCCTTTTACTTTCATTTGGTTGTTATCCTTGGGTCTAAGGTGAGTCTTTTGTGGACAGCATATAGATGGCTCTTATTTTCTTATCCATTCCACAGTTCATGTCTTTTTATTAGGGAGTTTAATTCATTAACATTCAGTGTTATTACTGTACAGGCTGTTCTTCATCCCTTTTGACCTTTGGATTTTATCTGTCATATCATATTTTTACCACTCTTTATACACTTTCAGTTACTTTTACTGTTGTAATCTTCATTTCTAAACAATCTTCCAAGCCTCTCTCTCCTGTTTTTTCTTTTCAGACTGTAGTATTTTCTTTAGTATATCTTGCAAAGCCTTTCTCTTGGTTACAAACTCTCTCAGGTTCTATTTATCTGTAAATATTCTACTCTCATCCTCATTTTATAGGATAATCTTGCCAGATATAAGATTCTTGGCTGGCAGTTTTTCCTCTTACAGTATCTTAAATATATCATCACTGCCTTCATGCCTCCATGGCTTCTGATGAGAAATCAGTACTTTATCTTATTGGGCATCCCTTGTATGTGATGAATTGCTTTTCTCTTGCTGCTTTCAGAATTCTCTCTTTGTCTCTGGTATTTGACTTCTGACTCAGAGTAGTTCTACTCAGATTTATTTGGATTAGAGTGTGTTTTGCTTCTTGGACACATATGTCTATGTCCTTCAATAGAGTTGGGAAATTTTCTACCATTATTTCATCAAATATTCCTTCTGCCCCTTTTCCCTTCTTTTCTACTTCTGGGGTGTCCATGACATGTATGCTTGTACATGTCTTGCCATCATCTAGTTCTCTGAGACCCTGTTTAATTTATTCCCCATTCTTTTATTTATCTGTTCTTTTGTGTATTAGCTTTCAGAGGCCGTGTCTTCAAGCTCGCTTATCCTTTCTTCTGCTTCTTCAAATCTGCTGTTAAATGTCTCCAGTGTATTTTTTGTTTCATTTATTGTGACTGTCATTCCCACAAGATCTGCAATTTTTCTATGTTTGTTTTCAAATTATTTTTTGTGCACACTCAGTGCCTTTTTTTTTTTTAGAAAGGGCAAAATAATTTTGTTAAAATTATACCAGAAATACAATAGAAATGTTTTCAGTAACCAATAAAACAAGTGTTCATTAAGGGTCATGATAAAGTTACCAGTTCTTCTTTTGCTGTTTAGATTCACACAAAAACTTTTAGTAAAAACAATTTTTAAAGCAGGCATAAATAATATACTTTCCTCAGTGTCTTCTTAATATCATTAATCTCTTTATCTATCTCACTGAATTTATTAAGGAGATTTGTTTAAACATCTGTGATTAATCATCTCAACTCCTTTATGTCATCTGGAGGTTTAGCTTGTTCCTTTGACTGGGCCAAATCTTCCTCTTTCTTGGTATGGCTTGTAATTTTGTGTTGGTGTCTTAGCATCTGATTTACTTGATGTTTTTATTTTGGCCTCACATTCTCTTTTATGTCTAGGGCTCTCTATTTGATTGGCTTTGTACTATAGTCCCTCTTTGGCACTTGGTTCAACTTTTGGGGGAACTTTATAATAGCTCGTGCCTAGCCAGTCTGTATTTTTTCAGCTTTTTTCCCTCTGTTTCTTCCCTTTCCACCTTGCTGGAGGAAGAGCAGGAACTGAGGGTAAGTTGGTGCTTTAACCATGGAGACTGAAGCTGCCCACATTGCCCCAGCAACTGATGAAGCTTCTGCAACTTTTCTCCCCTGCCAGTATTGGAGATGGAGCTGCAGCCATGTCCTGTAATCCAAGCCATGCAGGCAAAGACCATCTGTAGTTGCCCAGAGAGACTGATGAAGCTCCAGGCACCTTCCTCCCCTGCCTGGTGTGGGAACGGAGCTGCAGGTGTGGGCAGTAAACTAAATTGTGTGGGTCAAAACTGACCACAGTTGTCCAGATAGACTGACGAAGCATCAGTCCCCCTCCTCCTTGGTTGGAACCACAATTGAGCCTAAAAATCTTGTCTTTATGGGCTGAAAGCTCCTGTTTCAGTTACCTGGAGAGACTGGGGAAGCACCTCCCTCCTCTTAGGCTATCCGGGAGTGGGGATATAGTCACAGAAGTGCCCAAAATTCTAGTCAGTGCAGGCTGAAAGTGACTACAGTTGCCCGGACAGGCTGAGGGAGCACTATCCCTCCTCCTGCTTTGTCAGGGGTGGAGATGGAGCCACAGGTGTGCCTAACAATCTTGTTCATGCAGGTCAAAAGCACCTGCAGAGTTGCCTGGAGAGCCTAGAGAAGCAATGCCCACCTCCTGTCCTGTTGGGGGCAAGGATATAGCCACATGGGTGCCCAAAAATCTAGTTTGTGCAGGCTGAAAGTGGCTGCAGTTTCCCAGAGAAGCTGGTGCAGGTCCCCCCAGCTTCCTCCCTTTTGGAGGCAGTGCTGGAGCCTAGGTTAGGGCAGCAATCTGGCCTGGGTGGGAAGAAATCGGTCCCTTCTATCACTGTGATTTTTCAGTCAGCCCTGCTTCTCCTCAAGCCAGGTGCAGAGTTAAAATAGAGGCTACCAGCCTCTTTCTGACTTGGGCAGATTCAAACTTTAGCTGTACTTGGGATTGGACCTTAGCCAGCTAAAGGTACTAATCAGTAGCTGAAGTCAGTGCTTGACTGTCTCTTCCTCCCCCATTTTTGGGAAATGGAAATTCCAACTCCAGCCAGGGAATAGCTCCTGCAGCATCTTGATTCATCTACTCATTAATCTTCCCTGCAGATGGGTAGTCTTCTCCTTCCGTTCTTCCAAGGATGTTGCAGAATGCTCTTCTGTTCTCCTAGGTCTCCCAAACAGGTGATTTAGATAGCTCTGGCTGATAACTAATTGCACTGCTGGATAAGCTGACACTTGGAACTCCTTACTCTGTTGCTGTCTTGACCCTCCCACTACACTTGTTATTTTTAAGCCTGTAATAGGTTACTGAAAAAGAGTGGACATTTCCTTGCTTAGAACAATCAAAGAAAAGAGTAGATTCTGCCCATCAAGCTAGTTTGTTATGAGACAGAGGATTAATTTACTAACAATTCCATGCCTTCCTAGAATTCCAGGCCTTCCTAGAATTTCCTGGGATTCAAAGACTTGACTGTCTTTACCTCGTTTCTTATTTCAGTGCTTTGCCTAGTAGCAAAACTGGAAATTTGTTTGGACTGTATCTGATTCTCTTTTTTATATTTCCTCAATTTAATGGTTGTTGTGGATTGAATTGTGTTCCCCAAAAAGATATGTTCAAGTCCTAACCCTTGGTGCCATGAATGTGACCCCATCTTGAAATAGTATCTTTGAAGATATTATTAAAGATGAGGCCAAACTGGATTAAAGTGGGCCCTTAATCCGTATGACTGGTGTCCTTTCAAGCAGAGGAAATTTGGACACTATCAGTAAGAAAGAGACAGCAATGTGATAAAGGCAGAGATTGAATTATGCTGCCCCAAACCAAGGAATAATCCTTTAAGAGGAAGCATGGCCTGCCAACACCTTGATTTAGGACTTCTAGCTTCTAGAACTGTGAGGTAATACATTTCTGGTGTTTAAGCCAAATGGACTGTGGTACTTTGTTATAGCAGCCCTAGGAAACAAGACAATGGTACACCTATACTTATATTAGATAAAATGACTTTTCTAAAAAGTTATTCAAGTTATACCATTAGACTAAAAACAAACGAAGCTGTAAATCAATATATATAGTCTGAATCTATATATAATTAGGCTTTGCATAAAAAAAATTATGGAGAGATAGGTCAGACATTTTTGTAAACAATGGCTGCCTCTAAGTAATAGGTTAGGGGATAAGGGTTGCTTTTCACTTCAAATAGTATATTCTTGGTGGAGTGGGCATAGCTCAGTGGTTAAACTCCTGCTTCACATATATGAGGTCCTGGGTTCAATTCCTGGTACATGAAATTAAAAAAAGCTCAGTGGTTAAATTATATATCTTTCTTTCTGTAGTTCAATAGTTTTATAAATATATGTTACTATTAAAATAAATTTTAAAAGAATTTCTCCAAGCTATAATTGATCAAAGGTTAGAAATCTCTACAGACTGCAGAAAGGTTTAGGAAATGCCTATAGGAAATGCCCTTAGTTTTTGCAGGACTTGCAGGACTAAGATATATACAGTGGAGAAGAAAAAGATTTAACAGTGGAAGACAAATGGGAAGAGAGGCCAAGGAGGAATTTTTTTAAAATGAAAGAGAAGTCTATAATGAGGAAAGGAATGTTCCATGGTGTATAGTGGTTAGAGTGTGGCCAAATCTTCTTACTCAGCAAAGGATTCCTGAAATGTCATACAGGGCAAGCTGCCTGTGTGAAGAGCTTATAAAGAAACCTTGTATAAGACTATGGGCTCAGTATTTCTCAGTAAGATTCTTATGTAGAAGAGCCACCTTCCTACCATTCATATGATCTCAGCCACCTGGTATTACACCATTGATTATATTATGTTAAGTGGGAAAAGGAATATTGCAGATGTAATTACGATTACTAATCAGTTGACCTTAAGATAGGGAAAATATCTGGGTGAGCTTAACCTAATCACTTGAGCCCTTTAAAAGGAGAGAGTTTTCTTTGGCTGATAGCAGAAGAGGAAGTCAGAGATATCCCAAGTGTGGGGATTCCATGTCCCATTGCTGTTTTGATGAGGGAGGCTACCTGGCAAGGGATGCAGGAGGCCTCTCAGAAGTGAGAGTGTTCCAGGTCATAGGCAGCAAGGATACAGGGACATCAGTCCTACAACCATAAGGAAATGATTTCTTCCAACGCCTGAAAGAGCTTGGAAGCTCATGCTTCCCAGAGCCTCCAAATAAAACCCAGTCGAGCCAACACCATGATTTCGGCCTTGTGAGAACATGAGCAAAGAATCCAAATGAGCCTGCCCTGTAGTCTGACCTACAGAACTATGAGCTAATAATGAGGTGCCTTTTTAAGCCACTTTTTGTGGTAATTTTTTATGCAGCAATAGAAAAACAGTCCAGACACTCGGGTTTCACTATAAAGACAGAAGCGCAGTCCTCTTCTCTTGCCTTTGCTACTGTCTCTTGGATGTCTCCTGTTCTCTTTCCCAGCAGATATGAAAACCCCCTGAGGCTGAACTCCTCATTCAATCCCGAGATTCCCCTCCCACAGCATGACTGCCCACTGTGGGGCAGCTGGACCATGTCCATTCCCAGGTGTCTCCCCCGGGGTTTCCCATTGGCATATCTCCTCCTCCCAGTGTGGAGGTGTCCAGTTATCAGATCCTCCAGCCAACATGGTTTTTTTCCATCACTGAAACCACAAGAGGGAAACAAACCAGATTGTTTTCTCTTCTCTTTCTCCCTTCTGCCTTCTCATTACCCCGTCTGTTTCCTCAACTAGGTTCTGACAAAAGTTATTTGCCGCATTCCCATCATTTCCATGAGTGACAGGAGACTGGTGTCAACTGAGAAAATGAAATGTAAATTTTATTAAACACCCCTTCTCCTCTCTGTGTATCAATCCAGATTCCAACCGAACATAGCAAATCAAATCTTGTCTATGCCAGGCCTCGGGGCACATGGAAAATCATTTCTCCTTAATACCATTCCCTTTGAGTAAAATATTTTACTGTTTGGTAAATGAAAGTTCTAAATGCAAACCCTATTTTAATCCCAATGAAAAGCATATTTTCCAAATGAACACTTGAAGGAAGAAGCAGAAAAGAGAAGAAGGAGGATTTGGGGGCAGAGGGAAAGGAGTAGGGAATGGGAAAAAGGAATTGTCTTTAGCTGTGGCATGTGCTGACTTGTCCGGTGGCTGTGCAGGGATGCATATCCATGGTATAAATGACAACATTCTTTGAAAGCTTGCACCATCAGGACATTTATCTACATGCCATCCTGTCTCAGAGATAATAAAGATCTTAAATCTGATCCGCTGCTTTGAAATTGCATTAGAAATATAGATGCTTCATTCTGGGTGTGAATAGCTGTACAATTGCTGGCTTGTCTGGTGTTTTGACAGGTGGTGTCTGATTGTGCTTAGAGAAAATGTTAATTCAGAGCCTTAAAAATGTGATTAACTTTTTAAAAAACTTAAAAAGCACATTTTGATTGCACATTGAAGTAAAAATAAAACAAATGAAAATTTTAGCCAATAGTAAGTTAAATTGAAATTTCAAACAACATTATGGCTTAAAATACTCTCTTTTTTAAAATGTAGTTTATAAACTCACTTTTTAAATTCCACATTCCAACTTAATCATTTTGATTAAAATTGTAAACATTGCTTTGTGTTTAAAACTCATTTATTTAATCTTTTTAAAATTTGCTTATATTAAGTGGGCAAAAACATTTGTTAAGAATTTTTTTTATAGTAACATATATACAATAAAAAATTTCCATTTTAACCACTTTCAAGCATACAATTCCATGGTATTAATTGCACTCACAATATTGTGCTAACTTCACTGCTATCCATTCCTAAAACCTTTTCATCACCCTGAGCAGCAACTCTGTACCCATTAAGCAACAACTCCCCAATCTCCCTACCCCACCCTCGCCCCTTGCCCATGGTAGCCTGTACTTTCTGTCTCTATGAATTTGTATTTGCTAGATATTTCATATAAGTGGGGTCACAAAATATTTGTTTCTTGTGTGTCTGGCTTATTTCATTCAACTTAATGTGTTCCGGGTTCATCTATGTCATAGCATGTATCAGAACTTCATTCCTTTTTATGGCTTCGTAATATTCCATTGTATGTATACACCACATTTTGTTTATCCATATATCTGTTGTTGGGGACTTGGGGTGCTTCTACCTTTTGACTATTGTGAATAATGATGCTATGAAAAATGGTGTATGGATATTTATTAGTGTGATGGTTTGAAGCTGTCTGTACCCCAGAAAGACATGTTCTTAAAGCTAATCTATTCCTGTGGGTGTAGCCCTATTGTAAGTAAGACCTTTTGATGAGGTTACTTCAGTTAAGGCATTGCCTAGGGTGGGTCTTAACCCTTTTACTGAAGTCCTTTATAAGGGAGAGAGAGAAAGCCATAGAAGCAAGAAGCTGAAATCAACAAAACTCAGAAGAAAATGGAGAGACCAGCAGACACTGCCATGTACCTTGCCATGTGACAGAGGAACAAGGATCAGCCAGCAGCCGATCTTAGGGACAAAAGCATCGCCTTGATGATGCCTTGATTTGGACATTCTCACAGCCTCAACTGTAAGCTAAGAAATTCCCATTGTTTAAAGGCAACCCATTTCATGGTATCTGCTTTAAGCAGTCTAGGAAACAAAAACAGTTAGTTTATGTATATACCTAGGGTGGAATTGCCGAATCACGTGGTAATTCTGTTTAACTTTCTGAGGAACTACCAAACTATTTTCCACAGTGATTGCACCATTTTGCATTCCAAAGAGCAATATACAAGGGTTCCTATTTTTCCACATCTTTGCTTAATTTGTTATTTTTTTAAATATAGCCCATGTAATAGATGTGAATTGGTATCTCATCATGGTTTTGATTTGCATTTCCATGATAACTAATGATTTTGAGTATTTTTAAATATTACTAGTGGTCTTTTTTTTTTTTTTTTAAGAAATATCTGTTCAAATCCTTTGGCCACTGGTAAAATCATTTTTTGAAATGACATTTTATCAGAGATATATGTGTATTTGGACAACCCATTCCAATTTGCCTGAAACAGAAGTGTTTCCTGGGATTTGGGATTTTCAGTGCTAAAACCAGGAAACCCCCAAAGTCCCAGGCAAACCAGGATGAGTTGGTTAACCTAATATATCACCATTATAAATAATATAAAATAATAATTCCTTATATACTAATGAATTAGTAGTACTCTGGACTACGTATTTTGGTAAAGGACCTTAAGTTAAATGATTTCATAGTGTACCTGAAAGGGAGGTCCTTGATTTGGTCAAACTTGGCAGGCACAGTCTAGAATTCCAAAAGGTATGAGGGCACAATTCAAGAATTACGTTTGATATCTAAGAAAATGATATTCTTATCCTTCCATTTTCCTTGACTTGTGGCTAAGTTAAATGTATATTCCAGATGTGGTCATAAAGAATCAGGTCATGGGAAACTGTGTTTTACTTTTCAGTTACTGATGAATTGCTGGAAGAAAACAACTGATAATTGATAAGCAAATAGGTTTGGTTAAAAGATAGAACCCAGTTTAAATGCCTTCTTCATGTAAAGTCTGAGAAAATAAGCCAAGCATTGTATTAAATACTGCATTCATTTCCTGAAAGAGCTATATAATTTCTCATCCAGCAGAGATGTGGCCTCTGAGATTGAGGATGTCAAATTTAGAATTGAAGGTAAAGCCATGGTAAAAAAAATAGTGAAGCCATGCTTCCTTGGGCACAAGGACAGAGTTTTTTTATTTGGTCCCTAAATCTTAGGTGCTCGGACCAGCTTACCCTAGTTGTGTCTCGAGCTCTGGACCTATCTTTTCTACATCCTTCCTGTTAAACTTACCTATACACTGATGTACTTCTCCCAGAAATTCTGGATAATTTCATAGAATAATTCACACTGAATTTATAATATTAAATATATCACATCTCCCAGAGGTAGTGTCATTTTAACAGATTCCTCAAGCCATAACCCAAACAAATTTATGTATAAAAATGGAATTCCAATTACTGAAGAAGACTATTTTAGGAGAAGCATCACAAATAATGTATTAGCATCCTATTACTGCTGTAACAAATTACCATACACTTAGTAGCTTAAAACAACACAAATTTATTCTCTTACAGTTCTGGAGTTCAGGAGTCAAAAATCAGTGTCCGCAGGGCTGCATTCCTTCTGGAGACTCTAAGGGAGAATCTATCTCCTTGCCCTTTCCTGCTTCCAGTGGCTACCTGTATTCCATGGTGTATGGTCCCTTTCTCCATCTTCAAAACACGTCATTCCAATCTCTACTTCACTCCAACTTTTCACTTTTGTTGTCATATCACCTACTGTGTCTGTGATCTCCTGCCTCCCTTTTGTAGGGACCCTTGTGATTACATTTAGTGTCCACCTGGATAATCCTGATCATCTCTTCAGCTCAAGAGCATTAACTTAATCACACCGGCATGGCCCTTTTACAATGTCAGGTAATATATTCTCAGGTCCCAGGAACTAGGATGTGGGTATATTTGGGGGACCATTATTTAGCATACCATAAATAATATCCTCTTTGGCCATCTGTGTCCATGAGTGAGGTTGGTTCTGTAGGAAAGTAAATCTATATTAATGACAACCCCTGTCCATGCCTTCAGCTGATCATATTATTTGGTAACCCAGTGGCAGAATACCTTTAGGGTCCCTGTTGTGGACAGGATGGAGCAGTCATAGGGTGGAGCCCTCCAGTCCAGTCCTCTCTAATGGTGCCTTTCAGTGCTGCAGGGATGGGGTGTGGTGACTTAAGGAATGGCATTACAGGCACAAAAGTAAAAAGTTGCTGGGCCTATTGGATCTCAAGGCAAAGCGGTATTTTTTTAAGCTTGAGAAATACAAGAGAGAATATTTATCTCCTTCTTCACAGGTACAGCTTTGCCTACTTCATCTTCCACAAACCATGACCTATATACATCCTTCAGGGCCCAGACCAGGTCTACCTCTGGTTTATCATGACACTCTGAGCTCTCCTTTGCCTGAAATGTATTATCTCTGCTTCCTTGTTTACAATACAAGGCCATGCCTCAGTGATGAGTGATAGTTGAAATTATAGAATATGTCTTTACCCAACTAGACTCTAAGCATACTGATAGCAGGGCCTGTGTCTCCTGTATCACTGAGTTCTCCACTTTACCCCTAATACAATGACTTAGTAACTAATGAGTCCAAATGTTTAAAGAATGAACACAGGAAAAATTGTTTTCCTACCTCAGACTTATGGCAATATCTATGCCTTTGAAGTGTTTGTAAATAAATATTTCCAAATATTTATAATTGTCCTAGCCAATGATAGGGAGAGTAGATAGTCTGTAAATACCAGTTGATTAATTGACACTTTAAGTTCAATAGAAGGAAGATACTTCTGGGTTCACTTTAATGGCACTTGCTAGCTTTATATTTATATTTTTTAGGACATTCTATGCCAAAATGGTTGGGGTTTTAAGGGTCAAACAAGTTTTCTCTTCTCTGTCTCTTCCTACAAGTTAAAAACAAGTACTTTATGCATATACCATATATAAATACTGTTTTAAAACCTGAGGTTTATGTAATCACATGATGCTTTACAAACCATTGGTAGAGAAACAATGGCTTAAAGTCAACAATGTATCTATTTAATGATCACATCTGTGACAGTTTGAAATTATTTATGAGTCCCGAAAAAAGAAAGATTATGTTTGTAACTAATCTATTCCTCTGGGTGTGATACCCTTTGATTTTGCTGGATCCAGTTGAGGAGCCCTTGATTAAATTACCTGTTAAGATTAGGGCTTTGATTCGACCACATCAGGAAGGTGTGACTCAGGTTGATTCCCTGTCTCCTTGGTGGGCCAGTATAAATGGACACTCACTTAAGAAGACATGCAGGAAGAAAGAGCTCTCTCATTTTTGATACTGAGGCCCAGGGGAGAGATGAGTCATTCACCTGATAGTTGGCAGCTGACCTTGTGAAGAGACCAGAAGAGATGAGACTGATTTAGAAAGCCCAGAAAGAAAGGAGCTCTTTGCCAGGAGAAGGAGGAAGCCCTGAGAGACAAGCCCTATGCCAGCCTGCAGCTGAGAGAGGAAGCCCAAAGGGGAAGGCTGAACCCTCGCAGAGATCAGCAACCATCTTGCTTCAATACGTGGCAACTGACTTTGGTGAGAAAGCATCCTTGAGTCAGACTCTTCAGGGCCTTGTAACTGTAAACTTTTATCCCAAATAAATACCCTTTATAAAAGCAAACAGATTTCTGGTACCTTGCAATGGTACCACTTTGGCTGACTAATACAACACACTTTTTAGATTTTTAATTTAATGTTACCTTGACGCTTTCTCTATTAGATAAAACTATTTATAATATCTAAAACAAAGATTAATATACTTTATATTCTAAAGCCTTGAAAATATGTTTAAGAAAAAGGTGACTGCTTTAATTCCCTTGGTTGCTCAATCAAATACCGTGAAATTGGTCAGATTAAACAATGGGAATTTATTAGCTTATGGTTTTGAGGCCAGGAAAATGTCCAAATCAAGACATCATCAAAGTGATGCTTTTCCCCCAATGACGGTGGTGTTCTGGAGCTGACTGCTGGCGATCCTTGGTCCTGGGCTCCTCTGTCATCTGCAGTGCACATGGCGGCCTCTCCTGGCCTCTTCATTCTCTTCTGGGTCTGTTGAATTTCAGCTTCTGGCTGCTCCCTGTGGCTTTCCTTCTCTCTGTCTGAATTTCATTCTGACTACAAAGGCCTCCAGTAATAGGAGGAAGACCCATCCTGAGGTGGATCACACCTTAACTGAAGAAACCTCATCAAGAGGTCCTACTTACAGTGGGTTCACACCCACAGGAATGGATAAAATTTAAAAACATGTTTTTCTCAAGTACATACAGTTTCAAACCACCACAGTAACCATGGCTCCCCCACCCCCAATAAAAGGGCAAATAGACTTCTTACAAGAGAAAAAAAATAGAAATAGAAATAAACATATAAAATGGTTAATTTCTATGGTGATCAAATAAAGCAGAAACAAGGAAATGCCATGTTTCACCTATGCAATTAACATATATTTAGAAAATGATAACACTCAGCATATGAGAGTACTCTTTATGCTGGCAAAAATACAGCCTAATAAGCATCCCTATTCAGTTGGTTGATGTGGTTATCAGTTGGTAAAAACTTTATAGAGGGCAAATTGACCATTATCAAAAGACTTTAAAATGTATATATATTTGTCTAAGTGATTCAAAACTAATTTTTTCCTAGATAATTTATTATAGTTTTCCTGGAAAATATGCAGACAAAATATAAACTATACACATATGCCCAAAATAACAACAAAACATCCAAAATGAACAAAAAGAGAAATGATTAAATCTAGATCAGAACATCCATACAATCAAAGCTATTGAGTCATTAAAAACTATGCTTTTGAAGAGTAATTGCATGAGAAATACTCTTTAATATTAAGTAAAAAAATATATATCTTGGAAATAGAGTACAATCTCCCTGAAATTTATGGGTGTGTGTGCACGTACACCCATATTTATATATGTGTGTATTTGTGTTAGGAGTTAGCTCTGAAAGATGATTTTATTTTTTTTTCTCAAGGGAGTTCTTTTTAAAAGAGGAGTAGAAGGACTAACCTCTGCACTAACAAAAATGTCTCCCAGATGCTAACCCTGGAAATCCCCACCTGTGCAAAATCACTGTATATTGACGTGCTTCCCTTGAGCACAGACTGCTGCTGCCAGAAGACCTGGGGAATGTGCCAAACCTTGGAGTGGTCATGGAAGTCAGGGCCCCTTGACAAGGCTCTCTTCTTTCCTACTTTTTCCCTCTTAACCATTATCACCTTGGTCCAAAGTTAAGATGAACGTGGTCTGCACTCATTGCAGTCAACAGAGGGATTTTCTACCCAACCTATTTGGAGAAACATTATTCTAAGGTCTCATCTCCCTACAATTGTTTGTCTAGGAAGTGCTAGAAAAAGTGTGTTAACATGCAGCTGGCAGAGAGTGGAAGTGGTAGTAAACATGAACATTGACTAGACCCAACATTAGTGATGGTGCTGGTAAGCCTTCCTGGCTTTGGGCTGCCTGAAGGCACTGGTGATCCCCTGCTTATCCTATCTGTCATTCTATTTGATCTCCAAATGAATTGCTTTTGATAACAGCTATATAAATGCAGAACTGATCCGATGGGCCTTCTTAAATGAGACTCCTCTCTTTCATCTCCCAGTCATTTCAAAAAGCAGATAGACTTGTTAGAGGTTTTAATGCAATGATTTATGTTTTATCTTGCCTGGTTTGAGGCAGCATTTATTTAGCACTAAATTCCTCCCAAGCTTCTATGTGAGGGGAGAAACGTTTGAACACACAACATTTAGAGTTGCTCTTTTTAAAAATAAATTCACTAATATAAGCTGTTCTGCATTATTTTGGCTAGAAAAGGCGATAAACTTTATTTTAAGGGAGGAAGAAGGGAAAGGAAAAAGTCACTATACAAAACACTTTCAGTATCACATCCTTGGCAAAGTTATTGGGAACCATTGAGGAATAATATCTTAATAGTATCATAATAAATCCTCTGAAACAAATAATTAATGACTATGAGATAAAGAAATCTCAACTGATTTCAATTAATACATAGTAAAACAAGGTTTCTTATGATTTTTCATATTGTTTACATTATCTAAAAGAGAAAATTCTGTGGGCATTTTAATTATTTCTGGCTTTTATTCCTTTCTCTCCCTCCACTCACTTTCCAACTCTCTTTCCACTCCCACCCCTTTCCTGTCATAAGAGTGAAAAAAAGCTATCTTATAAAAGAGAGTGGAACACTAGTCATAATACAGTGACTCTTCTGTAAGATGCTTTGATCATTTACCTTTGATATGCTATAATTGAGCATATTTAAGGGGACAAACGTAAGCGTGAAAGACACAACCAATCGCAACTGGAGGATGAAAGAGAACTTGATTTCCCTTTCATTAAAGGAATCTCTCACTCCATGAAATAATTGCTATGGTGAGAAGCATGCTGTAAATTGTATACGTATGTATAAATCAAACTTTCTAAATGAACTGGGACAAATTGCTATTTTAAATTCCAATTTTTCAAGTAAAATAAATTATGGTTTTCAAATAAAACAAATAATCAGCCTCAATCTGAATTTTTCATTTATTGGGCTTGGTTGAATTTTTCATTTATTGGGCTCTCTCATGAAATACCATGCCAGTTTATTCCAATCATGGTATTGCCAGACTACCTCTAATGATACCTTCTTTAAGTGATATAGAGTAAAGCATAGAAAAGGAGCCCATATGGTTTGAAATATTTGACTTCTCTATCTCTCGGGACAAATTCACCTTTTGAAAGGTGAGAGATTTCATAATTCCACACTGTCACAGGTACCTAGATGTAGGTTAGCATGATTTTTTTCTATGTGGCAGAAAACATATTTTTCCTCTGTAGTTTTCTTTCGAATAAGAAGAAAAAAAATGAAAGAAGCCTTTTAAATGCTTGAACATTTGGTTAAAGCAGCCTATATTGTAGTACCACTGAATGCAACAAGTTACAGCTGCTCATGATAATTAGATTATTCTTATGATTTTTTTTTCTTGTTAACTCTTTCTAAACTAATCTACTACGAAAATCAAACCCATTTAATAGATAGAGTATGTTATATAATGTAAGGCATTTTATTGTTAAAATTATTGCCAGCATTGTTTTTATTTTTTGTTCTCAAGAATACTGAAACTCAGAAATGTAAAGTGATTTGCCTAAAATTGGATATTTTAGAAGTAGTTTGAGTTTTGAATAAATTTGGATTTAGCTTTAAGACCACGAACCTCCCAAAACATCAAGGTTTTGGTTCTAGGACAATGAAATCATTCTCAGTGAATTCCTCTGCAGTGGATGGCATGATGATGATCCATTTTGTTCCACTATAGAAAGTCAGGTCACGGGTGTTCTCATGGCTTGCCCAAGGCTGTGGAATCTTGGGCCTCTTAAACTCTCACTCTCTTCTTGTGATTTGTGTGCTCAATTCCCACAAGATCCAAAATTTATTTCTGGAAGAAAATGTCATGAATTTTATTATCCAAACTGATATGCATTAGGGACAAGATCATACCTCAACTAAAATATATTTTGCTCTTTCTTGAAACTATACTAATTTCCTCACTCTATCACTTAATAAATATATACCATCTATTTGTGTAGCTGCACATTTTCTCTATTTTTATTGTGTTTTTCTAAGTAAATTGCTCTCTTTTCTTCCTGGAAAACTTTGAGGACCTAGTGCCTCAATTTTCCTTCATAGATTCAAAGATTAATGGACTTATAGAATTTAAAAGAACTTAAGAATCCTCCTGGTATAATATACTTGTTTCACAGATAAGGAATAAAAAAGTAATAAAACACTCATGATTCCACAGAGAGGCAAATAGAGAATTTTAGCATTCTTGATTAGTGAGCCTTCTCATCCACTCACACAGCCTCTTTGGTGGCTTTTGAAAACCACTGGACCTCTCCTAAAATTTTAGATGGAGTTCAACCATAAAGCTACTTCTCCCCCTTCCATTTTCTTCAATTTCTTCTTTACACATGTGTTTAACACACAACTTAGCTCAGTGGTTAGTAAAGGAGGCTTCACGTTCAAACTGCTGGATTTCAAATCTTCACCACTTACCAGACATGGAAACTTGAGCAAGTTGCTTAACTTCTCTATGCCCTACTTTTCTCTTCTGAAAACTGGGAGATACTAGTAGCAACTACCAGACTGGAATGTTATGGCTTGAAATTAGTTACTCTATGTAAAGAAATCAGAATGTGCCTGAAGCATGGTAAGATTAAACAAGTGGTAGCTATTATTAATATTGTGACCAATAAATGGAACATGGCACATAACATTAACCAAAAGTTAGCTCGTGTTTGTCTCTCACCACCCTTCTCAACTTTATGGCCTGGGAAAAGTTTCCTTCTGCCAGTAAATGAAAGCTGAGCCAGCCACATAATTTTTCTTTCTTCCATGCATATTAGATTGTCCTGTAGTCATGTTATGCTACAAAAACACAGACAATTCAGAAATTAAAGGCATCCTATTCAAGATACTAGCCAATACTTGAACTTCATTCAAAAGTAAGATTCCTCCCCAACCCCAGCTAACCTGCACTGGTGGACAGCTTACCTTAAAGAAAGTGAATATATTTGGCATCTGCTTCCTTCCTCTGCTTATCCCTTCTTCCTCTTAAAAGCTGCTGGGGCCAAAGTGGCACTGGAAAGAAAGGACAGGAACATACTTATTTTTCAGGTAACAGGTATTATTAAATGTTGGTTTTTACTCTTTTTAACAAATATATATATATAGGTATTAAGAGCGCAAGCTCTTGAGTGAGACAGTCCCCCCACCCCAAATGGCTCCTTTGTCTGTTTGCTCATTGGTTATTTTTTTCTCATTGTTTTTGCTCATTGTCTGTTCATTGTTTGTTTGTTGTCTGCTAATTACCTCCTGGTTGTCTGTTTTTTTCCTTAGGAGGCACCGGGAACCAAACCCGGGACAGCCTAAAGAAAAGCTGAAATTTTAGAACTGAAAAATACAATACCACAAATAAAGACTCACTAAATGCACTCAATAGCAGAATGGAGAGGCAGAGGAAAGAGTTAGTGGACTTGAAGATAGATCAATAGAAATCATCCAATCTGGAAAACAGAGAGAATGAAGAACAAAATGAACAGAGCCTCAGGGGCCTGTGGTACAAAAACAAAATGTCTAACATTCATGGCATCAGACTCCTATAAGGAGAGGTGAAAGAGTGCATTTCTGAAAAAAATGATTGAAAAAAATAAGAGCTAAAACTTTCCAAAGTTGGCAAAAGACATAATCTTAGATAATCAAGAAGCTAAGTGAAACCTAAACTGGATAAACTCAAAGAAATTCACATTGAGACACATCATAATTAAATTGTTGAAAATTGAAGAAAACAAAAAATCTTGAAAGAGCCAGAGAACAATGATACAATGTCTATAAGAAAAATGACTCAAATGACTGTGAATTTCTCATCAGAAGCCATGGAGGTAAGAAGGAAATTGCATATTTTAAAGGTCAAAAAGAAAAGGACTGTCAATCCAGAATTATATATCCAGTGAAAATATCCTTCAGGAATAAAGGTGAAATGAAGGTATTTTCAGACTATAGAAAACTAAATAATTCTAAAAGAATTACTAAAGGAAGTTTTTCAGATGTAGGGAAATGATAGCAGAAAGAAACTAAGAATATCAGGCATGAAAATAGACAAACAGAAATGGGAAATATCTGGGTAAAAGTAATAGATTATTATTTTCCTTTTTGAGTTCTTTAAAGTATGTTTGATGGTGGAAAGCAAAAATTATAATGTTGGGGTTTCCAATGAATGTACATGTAATATATGAAGCAACTGTAGCATTAAAGGGATAAGGTAAATAGATCTATATGATGGTAAGGTTTCTATATTCCAATTGAATTAGTAAAATATTGATTCTGCATATACTGCAAAGTTAAGTATGTTTTTGTAATTCCTAGAGAAACCACTAAAAAAGTTATAGTCAAGGTAACAATAGATAAAATAGAATACTGAAAAATGTTCAAATGATACAAAAGAAGGAAGAAAAAGAGAAATGAAGGATCAAAAAGCTGAGGAACAAATAGAAAACAAATAATAAAAGTATAGGTCTATATCCAAATATATCTGTAGTTACATTAAATGCAAGTGGTCTAAACATAGGCCATATGACTTCTGTCTATAATGGAATTATATTAGAAATCAATAGTAGAAAGAACTGTTGAAAATCTCCTGCTGAAACAATCCTGTTCACAATCTCTAAACACACGAACATTAAAAACATACTTTTAAATAATCCATAGGCCAAAGAGGAATTTTCAAAGGAGATTAGAAAATATTTTAAACTGAATAAAAATAAAATTACAACTTTTCAAATTTTTTGAGATGCAACAAAAATAGTACTTAGAGGGAAATTTATAGCAATAAACTATTATATTAGAAAAGAAAAAGTTCTGAAATCAGTAATCTAAGCCTCCATCTTAAAAAATAGCAAAAGAAGAAGAAAACAAACCCAAATAAAATAGAAAGAAGGAAATAAATAAAAGAGCAGAGGCCAATGAATTTAAAAACAAAAATCAACAGAAAAAAAATCAGTGAAAGTAAAAGCTGATTCTTTGAAAAGATAAATAAAATGGGCAAACCACTAGCAAAATGGACAAATGAAAATGAGAAAACACCCACAATATAAATATCAGGATTGAATGAGGAGATAGCATTGCAGACCGATTAGATCATAGCATACTGTATCATATCATAACATATCATATCATATCATATCATATCATATCATTATAATATAAAGGATAATAAGGGAATACTTTAAAACAACTCAAAGCACATGGACCAATTACTCCAAAACCACAGACTTGGGCCAATTTCTCTAAAATCACAGTCTACCAAAATTTACCCAAGATGAAATAGATAACCTGAGTAGTACTATAATTATTATTAAAAATGAATATGTGGTTTAATTTCTTCTGAAGAAGTAATTGTCACACCCAAAATGTGTCACTGGCAATTCTATCAAACATGTAAGAAGATATAACACCAATTCTAGACAATTTCTTCCAGAAAATATAAGAGGAGGGTATACTTCCCACCTCATTTTATGAAGCCATCACCACCCTTATACCAAAACCACACAAGGACATTACAAGTAAATAACATTATAGACAATATTCCTAATGCAGAAATCCTCAATAAAATATCAAGAAATCAAATCCAGTAATATACAAAAAGAATAATACATCATGACCAAGTTGGGTTTGTTCTGGGAATGCAAATCTGGTTGAATAATCAAAAACCAATAATATAATTCACCGTATTATATATTATAATAATATATAATAAGAGAATTTCTTATTATATAATAAGAGAAATCACATAATATCAATTAATGGAGAAAAAGCATTTGGCAAAATATGATATGTAATCTTGATTTTAAAAAATCAGAAAATCAGGAATAAAAGGGAGCTTCCTCAATCTGATAAAGGGCATCTACAAAATACCTACAGGAAACATCATATTTAGTGATAAAAAACTGAATGCTTTCCTCCTTGAGATCATGAACAAGGCAAGGGTGTCCATTCTTAAAAACTCCTACTAACCAGAATACTGGTGTCTTAGCCAGTTCAATAGGCAAGTAAACCATGAAAAGGCATTTAGTTTAGAAAGGAAAAATAAAACTCTCCCTATGCACATATGATGTTTTATATAGTAAATCTCAAGGAATCTTCAAAAAAATTTCCCAGAACAAATAAGTGAGTTTAGCAAGGTCACAGGATACAAGGTAGCACAAAAAATTCAACCGTACTTCTACATACAAGCAATTTACAATTTGAAAAAAATTAAGAGAACAATAACATTTATAATAGCTCCAAGGAAATGAAGTATTTAGATATAAATGTGACAGTATGTGCAGAATCTGTATCCTGAGAACTTCAAAACATTGATGAAAGAAATAAAAAAGGACCTAAACAATAGAGAAGCATGCAGTGTTCTTGGTTTGGAAGACTTGTGATAATAATTTTCCCCAAATTAATCTACAGATTTATCACAATACCAATAAAAACCAAAAAGATTTTGGGTAGATAGAGATAAGACAATTCTAAAATACATGTGGAAAGGCAAAAGAAATGAATAGCTAATACAATTGTGAAAAAGAATACAGTTGAAGAAATAACACTACTGTACAGTGGTAAAAGCTACAGTAATGAAGACAGTGTTGTATTGTCTAGAGTGTGGATACATAGATAAATGGAACAAATTAGAGAATCCAAAAATAGACCCACAAAAAATATGGTCATTTGCTTTTTGACAAACATATAAAGGCAATTCAATGGAGAAAGAATAGAGCTTTCAATAAATTATGTTTTGGGGCATCCATAGGTTGAAAAAAAAAAAAATTAACCTTGACCTACACCACATTTCATGCAAAAATTAATTCAAAATGTATCATTGACCTAAATGTAAAATGTAAAACTATAATGATTTTAGGAGAAGATTAAGTGAAACTTTTGGGGACATAGAATACAGAAAGATTGCTCAGACATGACACCAAAATCAC
Organism: Cabassous unicinctus; assembly: GCA_029593785.1. Taxonomy (NCBI): domain Eukaryota; kingdom Metazoa; phylum Chordata; class Mammalia; order Cingulata; family Chlamyphoridae; genus Cabassous; species Cabassous unicinctus. Next base: position 24,494 of record JAQZBX010033712.1, read on the forward strand.
AATCAAAAAAGAATATAGTGATATATTGGACTTCATCAAATTTAAAATGTTTTGTCCCATAAAAGGCTCTTTTAAAAGAATTAAAACACAAGCTACATACCGAGATAAAAATATTTGCAATTCATATGTTCAACAAAGGACTTATATTCATAACACAATAGAAAACTTCCAAAATGCCACAATAATAAAACAGACAACTCATTTAAAAATGTGCAAAGGACTGGATTAGACACTTCACCAAAATGACACAAAGGTAATAAATAAAGACATGAAAAGATATTCAACATAATTAACCATTAGGGAAAATCCAAATTAAAACCAGTGTGAGATACACTGCACACCCATTCTAGTAGTTCAAATAAAAAATACCAGCATAATACCAAGAGCTGGTAAAATTGTGGAACAAATGGAAATCTCATATATTACTGGAAATAATGAAAAATGGGCGGGGGCGGATGTGGCTCAAATGGTTGGGCGTCCATCTGCCATATGGAGGGACCTGAGTTCGATCCCCGGGACCTCCAGGTAAAATAAAAAATATATATATAGAAGGTGCATGGGCTGCCAGGCTCTGTGTGCCGGTGAGCTGCCAGGCCCCAGGAGCCATGCAGCAAGATGATGACGTAAAAGGAGAGAGACAAGACGAGATGCTCCGAAAGCTCCGAAAACCAGGAGCTGAGGTGGCACAGATGGCTAGAACACCTCTCTCCTACATCGGAGGTCTTCAGGATCGAATCCTGGTGAAGACTGGAGGAGGAGGAGGAGAAGAGATGAAAC
>JAQZBX010033713.1:0-25281 GCA_029593785.1 Cabassous unicinctus
GTACTGATAAAAGCAAAATGTGGTATTAGACACCAAAAATGCAAGAGTACTGACATTTATATTTCATTTATGTTTTACCTAATGGCTAGTGTCATTTTCATTCAAATTGGAGAACTTCCTTTAGTCTTCCCTGTATTACTGGTTTAGTGGTCCCAAACTCACTCAGCTTTTGTCTTAATCTCTCCCTCACTTCTGAAAGTTAGTTTTGCTAGAGATAGAATTCTTAAATTGGCATCCCCCCCAAACTTTAATGTCATTCACTGCCTTCCTGCTTCCATGGTTTCTGAAAAGAAACCTGCATTTAATCTTATTGAGGCTCCCTTGTACATGGCAAATTTCTTCTTTCTTGCCTCTTTCCAGTTTCTCTGTCTATGGCATTGGACAGTTTGATTATAATGTGTATGGGTGTGGATAACTTTGGCTTTATGCTGTTTGGAGTTGATTGTACTCTTAAATGTGCATATTCATGTCTTTGTTTAAATTTGGGGATTTTTCAGGCAATTTTTCTTTGAATAATTTTTCTGCCTTTTTCTCTCTAACTTTTCCTCCTGGATTCCCATAATCTGTATATTGGTATGGTTGATGGTACCCCACAAGAATAGTGTAGTCTCTTCACTTTTCTTCATTTTTCCTTCTTTCTTCTCTTCAGACTACATAATTTTGATTGTTTTATCTTCAAGTTCACAAATTACTTCTTCTATAAGCTACAGTCTGCTGTTGAACCCATCTAGGGATTTTTTAATTTTTGTTACTGTTGTCCTCCTTCTCCTGCATTTTTCGTTGGTTCCTTTTTATGATTTATATCTCTTCTCTGAACTTGACCTTTTGTTTATCTACTGTTTCCTTAATTTTCTTTCATTTTTCCTTCATGTTTTCCTTTAGCTCAGTGAGCATCTTTAAGATAATATTTTTACAATTTTTATCTGGTATGTTCAAAATCTGGACTTTATTGTTGTTGGATTATAATTTATTCTTTTGACTTTTCATGAACCATCACTTCCTGTTTTTGTTTGCATAGCTGGTTATCTTGGTGCACAGTGTACATTTTAATATTTTCATATGTTACCTCTGGAATTTTGTCACTGAAGTACCCATTCTTGTATTATGAAAGAGTTTTCTTTGAATACCAAGAGATATCAAATAGAAAAAGAAAACAGCCTTTACAGTCTTTTCAGCCTCTGTGACTGTTAATCTTTGTGGTTCAGGTTGCCTAGTAATGCATCTAAGGAATACTCAGGCTAAAGAGTAGCAGAGTCCCCAGTCTTTTCTGAACATGGATCTTATCCTGGGCTTCTATCTATGCAGATACTACCAACAACCCCCTATCCCTAGGAAACAGTTTATTTTCCTGATCCTTTTTGCCACACTGCATATCCCAATGTCTACTACATCCCTTTGCTCCAAGCAGCTGTGACCTGGTTGCTCTTCTGTAATGCTCTGGGATGTTAAAACTGAAAGGAGTCCTGATTCAGAACTTCAGGTTGCCACCAGAAAGATTGTCAAGGACATACTTGTACTCAGTGTGTGCACAAGGATTAGTCGGCTCTCTTCAGAACTAGGATTTGGACCTGCATTGGGAGCATGGAATAGTGCCTTGATGAGCTGGTGAGTGATGTGGGAAGGGTCTGTAAATATACCATGGTATTTTACCACCACTTAAGTTGCCTTTCATATTTTGGCACAGTATTATTCAGCCAAAGGGGTGCTGATGCAAAGTAACAGTAATCTGTTAGCTTTTACTAAAAGATATTTATTTGTGGTAAATCATACAGTTATAAGGTCCTAAAGAGTCCAACTCAAAGCAACATAAAAGGTACTTTCTCACAAAAGTCAGTGTGGCAGTTTGATATTACTTATGAATTCCAAAAGGAGATATAGATTATGTTTGTAAACAGTTTCTCTGGGCATGCTACCCTTTGGTTGTATTAAATTAAAAATTGTTATGTTAATTGATTATGTTAAGATTAGGTCTTTGATTTGACCACATCATTAGGGCATGATCAGGGTTAAGCCCCACTCCCTTGGTGAACTATATAAATAGACACTCACACAGAAGAAAACACACAGGAAAAGACACTGAGGAATAGAAAGAGCTCTATAGTCACAGCAGAGGAGAGAACTTGTCAGCTTTGATACTGCAGCCCTGGGAAGAGAGATGAGCCATTCACCTGCTAGTTTAGAGCTGACTTTGTGAAGAGAGCAAAGCAGCTTAGCTCAGAAAGAAAAGAGCCCTCCAGCCTACAGCTGAGATTGGAAGAAGATGTGCCCATGGGGTCTTAAGAGGAAAGAGGAAGGCTGAACCCTCATAGATGTTGCCCATCATCTTGCTTCAACACGTGGCAACAGACTTTGTTGAGGAAATAACCTAATGTTGAACTCTTTAGGGCCTTGTAACTGTAAGCTTCTACCCCAAATAAATACCCTTTATAAAAGCCAACAGATTTCTGGTACTTTGCATCAGCAAACCCTTGGCTAACTAATACAGTCAGCTGCCACATGTTGAAGCAAGATTGTAAGCAATCTCTGCCTTGTCTCTCCTTCCTTCTTCATCATAAGGCTACATGGTCCCAGGTTCTTCTGAACTCAACTGTAGGCTGGCAGAGGGCTCATCTCTCAGGGCTTCCTATACCAGTCATGCATAGGGCTCATTTCTTTCTAGGCTGACTCAGCTGCTCAGCTGCAAACAATCAGGTGAATGTCTCATTTTTCCCTAGGGCTCCAGGAACAAAATTGACAAAGTTCTCTCAGTCTGGCATGTATGGAGCTCTCTCTCTTCCCATGTGTCTTCTTGAAAGAGTCCATTTATATCAGCCTACCAAGGGGGAAGGAACTCAACCCTGAGTCATAGCCTACTGATATCGTCTAATCAAAGCCTTAATCTTTTATCAAGTAAACTTCAAAACTTTGAATTTAGTAAAATCAAAGGGCATCAAACCTAGAGGAACAGAGCATTTTACAAATATAATTTTTTCTCTTTTTCAGGGATCCATAAATAATATCAAACTGCCACTCTCCACCCTCTGCCTTCCAAAAAGACATTACAATATTCCACAAAACCTTATTTCAGTAACCATGCTAAGTACAAAATCACATCACAATGAGTTTATAAAAATAGTTTGTCTTGGGAGAAAGTCCCCTCTGGCTCTAGATCTGTGAAATTAAAAACAATGTATCTGCTTCCAATTTACACAGAGGCTGACATAGGATAACATTTACATTACTGCAAGGAAAATTTGGTAGGGAAACATGCTTCAAAGATCCCCAACATTTCTGAAAGCCTGCAGGGCATACTACATTAGATCTCAAAGTCTGAGAGTCAGTCCTAAGATGATGGTTTCTTCTCTTGGCCTTATAGGTCCCACCCTTTCCACAGGCTTGCCCAATGCCAATTTTCTTGGTTCCACTTCATCAAGCTTCTAGGTGGTGTCTGAGCTCCAGACCTCACCCTCCAAGGACATTGGGGTGACGGCCACTCTTCCCCAATTTCTGGGGTACTGCCTCAACCCCCTTAGTACAGTGAGGTGGTGACAACATACTCCCTAATCTTTCTCATATAGCTCCAACCTTCTCAGAACAATTAGCTGATGACTTGGCCTTCCCTAGTCTATTGGAAACAGGCCCACCCCTCTCAGAGCAATTGGGTGTTTGCATCATTTTCCCCAACCTATGGGAAACAGTCCCACCCCTCTCAGAATACTGGGGTGGTGACCTGACTCTCCCCAACCCTTGGAATATGTGCTCCAGACTTTCAGTAGCCTGGGGCAGCAAAACTCTCCCTAAACAGCAGGCTGGAACATCCACCATCTTTAAATGCCAGGGCAAACTCACCCTGTCTGTACACATGGGTGGGGTTCCTCTCTCAACCCAAGGAGATGTCTTAATTCCAGACCTCAGCTTCAATGGTTTTCCTCTTAAAGCCATTTTCCCTTCCAACTCTTCCCTCCATGTCCATTTTAGTCCAGGGTGATGGTGGTTTTGCTCATACATATCTTTCTAAAAGGTTGTTGGTTTAGCATGCAGGTAGCAGGGGTTTAAGCCATCAGAATGTAAGTCTTTCCACAAGTCTTTCCTGAATAATTTCATTTTCAATCCTGACTTACAAGTTCCAAGTTTAGTTAATTCCTCAAATGGAGCACTATGATCTAGGGGCCTTATTTCCAGAGGCTTGGTATTTCCAGAATCATTTTCTGGTTTCTTTGTGCCCAACAATTTAGTTATCACCTTATCTCTTTCATCTAGCATTTTACAATAAGCTGCAAGGAGAAGCCAGGTTGCATTTTTCACATGTAGTTTAGAAAACTCCTTGGCTAAATGTACAAGTTCATAATTTTCAAATTCTGCCTTCCATATAACAGCAGAAGGCAATCTTGCTAAGTTCTCTGCAACTTTAAAACACAGATCACCTTTCCTCCACTTTCCAATAATAGTTTCATCATTTACTTCTAAGACATCAGCAAAAGTCTCTTTAGTGTCTGTATTCCTGTCAACAGTCTCTTCAAAACAATCTAGGCCATTTCTATTAAGCATCTTATAATTCCTCTAAAAAATATCCCTTACCCATTTATGAAACTGTTCCAGCACTTTTGGTAATTGCAAAACCATGACCCCATTACTGGTACCCAATTCTGTATTAGTCAAGCAAACAGGTGCTGATGCAAAGTACCAGAAATCTCTATCACACCCAGAGGAACAGACTAGTTTACAAACATATTTCTTTCTCTTTTGGGATGATTCATACATAATATCAAACTGCCATTGGCACTTTCCCTGATATTGCAAATCTTTAACTGTTTTTTGGAGCTCTGAGAAAGAAGGCTGTGCCAGTTTTTGCTTGTTGTCCAAAACCCCTGTCAGGAGACAGAACCCTCATTCTATATAGTATGATTTATATGCAAAATTCAACCTTTGGTGTACTGTTACATTTGCTTTGCAAAGTGTACAACCATGTAACAACCACAACATTCAAGGTATTTGTCACCCACTGAAATAGTTCTCTTGTTCTCCTTTGCAGTAATACTTCCTACTTTCCCAAATACTAGGAAGCACTGAGATGTTTTCTGTCCCTCTTGTATTTCTCTTGCCAGAATTTTTTTTTTTAAGTTAAAAAAGAATGTACTGTGTTGTGTTTGGAATCTGGCTTTTTCTGTTACTATAATTCATTTCAAATTCATACATGTTGTGTAAATGTATATTTCCTTTCTTTATATTTCCTAGTGGAATTCCATTATTATGATATATCAGTTTCATTATCCATTTACTAGTTGAAGTGTACATGGATTATTTGGAGTTTTTGTTGATTATGATTAAAGATGCTAAAAAACCATTGCATACAGGTTTTTCCAGGAGCATAATTTTTAATATCTCTAATGTAAATTCATAGGAGTTGAATCACTGGGTTACATCTTAAGTGTATTTTTACTTTTCAAGAAAATATAGGTTTTGAAACAGAGCTGTAATAATATCTTGCAGTATATTGCCATCAAAGTGCATGACATTTCCATTCTCTCTGTATCATATCCATTACTTGATATTATGCAGTTAACATATTTTAAAATTTCAACATTTTAATAGGTTTTTAGTGTTATATCACTGTACTTTGTTTACATGAACTGAAGACATGATGTTGAGCATACTTTCATATCCTTTTCTCTACCCTTATGTGTCTATTCAAACATCTTGCCTGTTTTTTTAATGAGTTTCTGGTTTTCTTATTTGAGTACTTTTTAATGCTCCATTTTGTGTACATAAATTTTATTGGATGTAAAATTTGCCAATATTTTTTATCACTTTTGCACTTGTCTTTTTATTGTTTTAGCATTGTCTTTCGAAGAGTAGAAAAGTGTATTTTGATCAGTACAAAATTTTGAGTTCATTCTTAAGGGCTGATTAATATTCCATTGTGTAGCTATACTATAGATTTTATTAATATTTTCCAAGGGAAATTGTAAGTTTACTGAAATATCATGCAAAAAATACATAAAACAGAATTTTCATACACCACTCTTTTTTTTTGAGGTACAGGGACCTCATATGTGAGAAGCCAGTGCTCAACCACTGAACATCAGCTCAAGTTGGGTTTTTTTTTTTTTCACTTGTTTGCTTGTTCTTTTTTTAAGGAGACACTGGAAAGTGAGTTTGGGATTTCCCTTGTGGTAAGCAGGTGCTCAAATTCTTGAGTCACATCCACTCCATACCCTATTATTTTTTCTTTTACAACTTTATTTTGTATATTAAATATTTGAAAATATAAACAATTAAAAACTAAAAAGAAAACACAGTTGAATAAAAACATACATTTCTCAATTAAATGTAGTGTATACATATAAAATTTTTTTGAGTCTTACAATATGTTACAGAATATATTTGTTTCATAGTAATGCAATCATACAGTATTTGTCCTTTTGTGTGTGGCTTGCTTCACTCAACATAATGTCCTCCAGGGTCATCCATATTGTCATATGTTTTATTAATTCATTTCTTCTTACAGATGCAAAAGATTCCATCATGTGAATAGGCCACAGTTTGTGTATCCACTCATATGTTGATGGATAACTGGGTGGTTTCCAAGTTTTGGCAATCATGAACAATGTTGCTAGGAACAACAGAGTGCAGATGTCTGTTTGTGTCACTGCACTCAGTTCTTCTGGGTATATACCCAGTAGTGGTATGGCAGGGTCATGTGGCAATTCTACATTCAATTTCTTTAGGAACTGCCAAACAGTGGCGGCACCATTTTGCATTCCCACCAACAGTGAATAAGTATTCCTGTCTCTCCACATCCTCTCCAACACTTGTAGTTCTCTGTCTTTTTAATAGTGACCATTCTGATAGGTGTGAAATGATATCTCATTGTAGTTTTGATTTGCATTTCCCTAATCATGAGTGATATTGAGCATTTCTTCATGTGATTTTTTGCCATTTGTATTTCTTCTTTGGAGAAATGTCTATTCAAGTCTTTTGTGCATTTTTTAAATTGGGTTGTTTGTCTTTTTGTTGTTGAGTTGTAACATCTCTTTATATATCCTGAATATTAAACCCTTATCAGACATGTGATTTCTAAATATTTTCTCCCATTTAGTTGTCTGCTTTTTCACCCATTTGTCTAAGTCCTGTGAGGTGCAAAAGTGTTTAATTTTGAGGAGGTCCCATTTATCTATTTTTTGTTTTTGTTGCATGTGCTTTGGGTGTAAGATCCAAGAAGCCTCCACCTACTACAAGGTCTTGAAGATGATTCCCTACATTTTTTTCTAGTAGATTTATGGTCCTCGCTTTTATATTTAGGTCTTTGATCTATTTTGAGTTTATTCTTTTATGGGGAGTGAGTAGGAGTCCTCTTTCATTCTTTTGGTTATAGATATCCAGTTGTACCACCACCATTTTTTGAAGAGATTGTTTTGTCCCATTAACATTAACTTGGTAGGTTTATCAATAACCAGTTGACTGTATAGTAGAGGGTTTATTTTGGGGTTCTCAACTTTATTCCACTGATCAGTGTGTCTATCTTTATGCCAGTACCATACTGTCTTGACCATTGTAGCTTTGTAATATGTTTCAAGTTCAGGCAGTGATGTTCCTCTCACATTGCTCCTCTTTTTTAGAATGCCTTTACTATTCAGGTGCATTCTCTGTTCCAAATGAATTTGGTAATTGCCTTCTTTAATTCTGTAAAGTAAGCTGTTGGGATTTTGATTAGTATTGTATTGAATCTATACATCAGTTGGGTAAGATTGGCATATTCATATTTATTCTTTCAATCCATGAACATGGAATGTCTTTCCATTTGTTTAGGTATTTTTAAATTTCTTTTGGCATCATTTTGTAGTTTTCTGTATATATATACTGTACATCTTTGTTTAAATTAATTCCTAGATTTTTGAGTATTTTTGTTAATATTGAAAATGGAATTTTCCCCTAATTTCCTCCTCAGATAGTGCAGTACTAGTGTACAAAAACATTACTGATTTTTGTATGTTGATCTTCTATCCTGCCACTTTGCTGACTCATTTATTAGCTCCAGTAGCTTTGTCGTGGATACTTCAGGATTTTCTAAGTACAGGATCATGTCATCTGCAAACAATGAGAGTTTTACTTCCTCTTTTCCTATATGGATGCCTTTAATTTTTTTCTTGTCTAATTGCCCTAGCTAGAACTTCTAGTAAAATATTGAATAACAATGGTGACATTGGGCATCCTTGTCTTGTTCCTGATCTTAGAGGGAAAGCTTTCAACCTTTCCCAAGTGAATATGATGTTGGCTGTGGGTTTTTCATATTTGCTTTATATCATATTGAAGAATTTTCCTTCCATTCCTATCTGTTGAAGTGTTGTTATCAAAAAAGAATGCTGGATTTTGTCAAATGCCTTTTCTGCATGGATTGAGATTATCATGTGCTTTTTTTCCCTTCAATTTGTTAACGTGATGTATTACATTAATTGATTTTCTTATATTGAACCAGCCTTGCATGCCAGTAATAAATTCTATTTGGTCGTGACCTATAAGTCTTTTGATATGCTGCTGGATTTAATTTCGAAGTATTTTGTTGAGAATTCATGCATCTATGTTCATTAGAGGGATTGTTGTGTAATTTTTTTTTCTTGTAGTATCTTTATCTGGCTTTGGTATTAGGGTGAAGTTGGCTTCATAAAATGAGTTGGGTAATTTTCTTTCCTCTTTAATATTTTGGAAGATTTTAAACAGGATTGATTGTAATTCTTTTGCAAATGCTTGGAAGAATTCCCTGTGAAGCCATCTGGTCCTGGACTTTTCTTTCTTGGGATATTTTTGATGATGGATTCAATCTCCTTAAATATGATTGGATTGTTAAGTTCTTGTATTCCTTGTAGTGTCACTATAGGTTGGTTGTGCATTTCTAGAAATTTGTCCATTTCATCAAGGTTGTCTAGTGTGTTGGCATGCAGTTTCTCATCATATCCTCTTATGATTTTTTTTTTTATTTTTGTGGGATCAGTTGTAACTTCTTCCCTTTCATTTCTGATTGTATTTGTTTGCGTCTTCTCTCCTTTTTTCTTTGTTAGTCTATCTAAGGATTTGTCAATTTTATTGATCTTCTCAAAGATCTAGCATTTGGTTTTGTTGATTTTCTCTATGTTTTTTTGTTGTTGTTGTTGTTCTCAATTTCATTTATTTCTGTTCTATATTTATTATTTATTTCCATTTGCTTACTTTGGGATTGGTTTGCTGTTCTATTTCTAGTTTCTCTAGTTGTTCAGTAAATCTTTGAGTTTAGTTCTTTCTTCTTTTTTAATATAAGCATTTAGGGCCATAAATTTCCCTCACAAAACTGCCTTCATTGTATCCCATAAGTCTTGATAAGTTATCTTCTTGTTTTCCTTTGTCTCAATATAATTACTGATTTCACTTTCAATTTCTTCTTCGACCCACAGATTATTTAGGGGTGGGTTGTTCAGCCTCCACACATTTACAAATTTACTTCTTTCCCATCTATTATTGATTCCCAGTTTCATTCCATTATGATCTGAAAAGGTGCCTTGTATAATTTCAATCCTTTTGTGCTTATTGAGAGCTGCATTTTCCCCTAACATGTGGTCTATCCTGGAGAAAGAGTCATGGGCACTTGAGAAGAATATATAACCTGCTGAGTTTAGATGCAGTGTTCTGTATATGTTAGGTCTAACTTATCATATTGTTCAATTTCTCTGTTTCCTTGATCTGTCTAGTTGTTCTATCTAATTATGTGAGTGGCATATTGAAGTCTCCAGTGATTATTGTAGAGATGTCTATTTCTTCCTTCAGTTTTGCCAGAGTTTGTTTCATGTATTTTGGGGCACCCTGGTTAGGTGCATAGATATTTATGACTGTTTTACCTTCCTGGTGGATTGTCCCTTTTAATATATAATGGTCTTCTGTATCTCTTATACCTTTTTTGCATTTAAAGCCTGTTTTTTCTAATATTAGTATAGCTTCCTCTGCTCTTTTCTAGTTACTATTTGCATGGAATATCTTTTTCCAACCTTTCACTTTCAGCCTCTTTGTAACCTTGGGTCTAAGGTTAGTTTCATGTAAGCAGCATATGGATGGTTGATGTTTTTTAATCCATTCTGTCAACCTGTATCATTTTATTGGGGAGTTTAATGCATTCACATTCAATAATATTACTGTAAATGCACTATTTACTTCCTCCATTTTGTTTTTTGGTTTTCATTTGTCTTATCTTATTTCTATGTGTGTTTTTACTCTTTCAGTTATCCTTTCTGCTATTCTTTCTTCTATACTCTCCTCCAAACTTAATCTCTCCTGTCTTTTTCTCTCAGGATCTAAGGCTTCCTTTAATATTTCCTGCAAAAGTGGATTCATTTTTGCAAATTCTCTTAGTTTCTGTTTGTGAATTTTGCTGAGGATATTTTCAAACTAAGGTGTTTAATCACCTTCATATTTGAAGGATAATTTTGCTGGATAAAGAATTGTCTGCTGGCAATTTTTCTCTCTCAGTATCCTAATCATATTATATCTCTGTCTTCCTGCCTCCATGATATCTGAAGAGAAATCTGTACTTAGTCTTACTGAACATCCCTTGTATGTGATGGTTTGCTTCTCCCTTGCTGCTCTGAGCATTTTCTCTTTATCTTTGACATTTGAATTCTGAGTAGTATGCATCTTATAATAGGTCTATTCAAATTTATTTTGATTGGGGTATGGTGCACTTCTCAGACATTTAAGTTCATTTCTTTCATGAGAGTTGGGAAATTTTCAGCTATTATTTCCTCAAATACTCTTTCTGCCCCTTTCCCCTTCTCTTCTCCTTCTGGAACTCCCATGACATGTGTGTTGTTACATTTTTAAAAAATTTATTCCCCCCCTTGCTCCTGGCACTTGCTGTCTGCTTTCTGTGCCCATTTGTTGTGCATTTTATCTATGTCTGCTTGTCTCCCTTTGTTGCATCATCTTGGTGTGCCAGCTATCCATGGGTGTGGACCATCAGCTCTCTGCAGGCATTGTCCAGTTTGCCCTTATCAGAAGGCCCTGGGAACCAAACCCAGGGCCTCCCATATGGTACACAGGAGCCCAACCACTTGAGCCACATCTGCTTCCCTGTTTTTGCATTTTGAGTTTCATTCAACTCTCTGACCCCCTGATCAATTTTTTGCATTCTTTTCTTTCTCTGTTCTTTTCTCACTTCAATTTTAGCTGCTCTGTCTTCAGTATCACTTATTCTTTCTTCTATCATTTCAAGTCTGCTCTTGTATGCCTCAAATGTGTTTTTTATCTCACTTATTGTGTTTTTCATTCCCATTAGCTCTGTTACTTTTCTCTTCAGGATTTCAAATTCTTCTTTGCACTTGCTCAATGTCTTCTTGTCATTTATCCCCTTAACCATATTGTCTTTCAACTCCTTAATTTGATTTTGGAAATTTGTATGCATCTCACTATTAATTCTCTCAAATTCTCTGTTTCTTCTGGGGATTTGATATATTTCTTTTCTTGGGCTATGTCTTCTATTTTCTTAGTATGGCTCATAATTTTTTTACTGATATCTAGGCATCTTAATAGGGTTTATACTCAGGTGCTCAATTTCTTTCTCTTTTGTAGGGATTTTATGACAGGAGGCTGTGTATTACCACTGTTCTTTGATTCTTGACTTGACCTGGATTGTTAGGATGGTCCTGCTGGTTGCTCAAGCCTAGGCACTGGACCCAGTAATTGGTTGTAGAGTTGCTTTGTAGGGCTTTGGGGATGAAGGATGTAGAGACCAGAAAAAGCCCCTCTTACTTATTTTTAATTTTCTTGCATGCACTTCCTTGGTATGCCAGCACATGGTTCTCCTTGGCAGTTCTCAGTTCAATGCCTCGTCAGAATGTATTTGTTGCAACATAGACTGGATCAGTGTGATAAACCTTCCTGTCTGGATGCTATGAGCCTTGTAATTCAAACTTTCTCTGAGATGGTTCTCCAGCCTTCTCTGGCTGCCCCCTCTGAGTGTTCAACAGTATGTCCCTCTTAATAGAAGAGGAGAATGGGTAGGTTGTGCATCTGTAACCCATGCCAGCTCCTATGGCAAACAATGGTGCAGCCCCACCCAGCCTGGATGGGCTCCTGTGACACAGCAGACCAAATTTGTGAGCCAAAAGCTGAGTCAGCCTTATGATGTGTCCCTCTCTCTCCCTTTTCCTGTGGTGTCCTCAACAATTAGCACCAGCTAGAAGAGAGGGAGATTGTGAGAATCAGAGTTCTCCAGTCCTTCCCTGGATCCCAGGGCAAACCACTGTGTGGTCCCACCTGGCCTGGAAGGGCTTGTGGGTCACAGAAGACAAAATCTGTTGGTCAGAAGCTGAGTCAGCCTTAGGCTGTGTCCCTCTGTCTCCCCTTTTCTGTGGTGGTAGATCCCTGGGGCCCCCTTTGTCTGTAGTCACAGGCCCAGAGGCCTGAGAATTCTAGTGTCTTTAGTGTAGAGGATGGTTCCAGCAACAACAACAGAATTTGAAATTTATGAGCTTGGACATTTTGCTGAGGAGATTTTCAAACTAAATATGGGAAAGGCTTCCTCACTTCTCTTTGCAACTTACAGCAAAATGTAAGAGGAAAGAGAAACAGAGAACTAAACTCATGGGAACAAAGAAACCAGAAACTGATTGTTTGTGAAATACTGAGCTTCTGGGAAATGAGTCCCAAGAGAATAATGCCCCATGTGAGTAATTAACTGAACATAGAACTAGGAAGTCATTTCCTTGCAAATCAGTACTGGAAATGCAGTTATCCAGAAAGGATTTTTTGAAAGTCCTATTGTTTGATATTTGGGGCCCCTGTGAATTGCATGTGAAACCCACAAGCTTTTTGCAAGATGTATGAATGAATGAACCAGTACCAGCCTGGAATAAAATGGGCAGGAAAGGGAGAGATTGAAGGAAAAACTTCAAGAGCAAAACTGTGGAAGCTGAGGTCTGGACTTTTTCTCAGGCCAAAAGAGGGACTCCAGCCATGTGTGTGGATAGGGTGAGTTTGCTCCAGCATTAGAAGGATACCAGCCTTCTGCTTCATTGTTCAGGGAATGTTCTGCCACTCTAGGTTTTAGAGAGTGTAGAGCACATTCCCTGGGGCTGGGGGGAGTTTACATAGCCACCGCCTGTTCTGAGAGGATTGAACCCATGCCCCAGATATAGGAGAGATTGTGGCTATCAATTCTGTGTTCTTGGAGTATCAGTCCTAGAGCTTGACCACCACCTATTTGATATGCATGGAAATGAGAAGTTGGTCACTGGGCAAGCCATTGGAGTGGTTGTGCTTCCATGAGGCCCCAAGGAGAAAAAGAAACCTTTGCATATTGGATGCAGATAACTCGTATGTAAGTTCTACACATCTACAGCCAGAGAGGAATTTTGGCCCAAGCCAGAATTCAGCTTTGCGTATAAATGATTTTTATGAGATTTTGTACTTAGCATTTCTACTAAATGATTTAAATCTTTTTGAAATATTGTGATATAATTATATTTTGCATATGGGAAGAACATGTATATTTGGGGTCTAGAAGGTGGAATGTGTTGAGTGTATATTTGGGGTCTAGAAGGTGGAATGTGTTGAGTTGTTTGTAGACCTCAGAAAATTTTGTTCTTAAGCTAACCCATTCCTGCATACATAAACTTATTGTATTTAAGACTTTTTTATTAGATTCAGTTAAGGGACCTTCTGATTAGATCACTTCAGTTAAGGGCCTTTGATTATATTGTGGGACTTGGAGTGGGTTTCAATTCTTTTATTGGACCCTTATATAAATGGAACACAGAGAAAGAGAGCTTCCAATTCACCTTGCCATGTGAGAGAGGGCTCCATGATTGCCTACAACAGCAGAAAGACAGAGAAACACTGATAGGTTTAGGGAGAGGCTGGAGAATGGAATATGGCATCTCAAAGCTGAAGAGACATAACCCAGGGAGAGATGAACCATATGCCTGATTGCTCACAGCTGAGTTTTTGAAGAAAATGAGCCTACAGGGGATGGCAGTGACCTTGCCAGAGACTGGCCTCCATTTTATCTTACCACATGGCAGGAGTCTAGAATCTGTCAGCAGCCAACCTTTGGTAAGACAGCATCTCTGATGATGCCTTGATTCAGACATTTTCACATCCACAGAACTGAAGATTTTACCCTAATAAATTCCTGTTACAAAAGACAATCCATTTCTGGTATTTTTGGATTGGAAGCTTTTAGCAAATTATAACATCACCTTTAATGTAGATATTCACTTATTTACATTACTCAAAGTCACTCTCTCCTGTCTTTTCTTTTCAACCTTCAGAACTCCATTTAGTAATTTTTGTTGGGCATATCTCTTGTGACTAATTCTCCTAGTTTCTTTTTATCTGTAAATATTTTTAAACTCTCTCTCATTTTCAAAGGACAGTTTTGCCAGATATAGAATTTGGGACTGGCAGTTTTTCCTTCAGTATCTTAAATTTGCTAGTCTGTGTCTTTTCAGTGGGGAGTTTAATCCATTAACATTTAATGTTTTTATTGTAAATACTATATTTACTTTAACTATTTTATCCTTTGGATTTTGTATTATATATCTTATTTTTGTCACTCTTTTTATCCCTGTAGTTATCCTTACTAATAACTTCATTTCTACACTCTCTTCTAAGCCTTGCTTTCCTGTCTTTTCCTTTCATCCTGCAGAACTGCCATTAGTATATCTTATAGGGCTGGTCCTTTAACAAATTCTCTTGCTATCTGTTTATCTGTGAATATCTTAAACTCTTCTTCAGTTTTGAATGACAGTTTTGCTGGGTAAAAATTCTTGGTTGGCAGTTTTTCTCTTTTAGTACTTTAAATATATCATACCACAGCTTTCTTGCCTCCATAGGTTTTGATGGGAAATTGGTACTTAAGTATTATTCAGGATGCCTTGTATGTGATAAATCACTTTTCTCTTGCTGCGTTCAAAATTCTCTATCTTATGCATTTGACACTTATTTGTGTGGGTTTTTTTTTTAAGTAAGTCTATTAGGATTTATTCTGTTTGTACATTATATTTCCTGGACATGTGTAATTATGTCTTCCATAAGACTAGAGGAAATTTTGGTCATTTCTCCTCAAATATATTTTATATAGCTTTTCCCTTCTCTTCAGTCACCCATGACATGTATTATTGTGTGCTTTATGCAGTCTCCTAAATCCCTGAGACATTGCTTAGTTTTCTCTTTTTTCTTTATTTGTTCTTCTGACTGTATGATGTCATTTGTTCTGTCTTCTAATTTGCTGATTCTTTCTTTCTCCTGTTCAAGTTGTCTGTTGTATGCCTCGTGTATTTTACTCTCTATTATTGTCTTTCATCCCAATAATTTCTGTTTCTTTCTAAACTTTCAAATTCTTTTTGCTCACAAGTTATCTTCTTAATACACTTTAGCTCTATATACATATTTTTCTTTATCTTCTTATTTTAATTTAGATCTGTTTGAAGTTCTTTGTTTAATTGTTTCAAATTCTTTGTCTCCACTGAAGTTTTAATTTGTTCTATTGACTGAGGTATATCTTCCTGTTTCTTAGTATGATTTGTAATCTTTTGCTGAGGTCTGGGCATCTGATTTTCCTCAGAAGTCAATTATAAATGTCCATTTCTCCCTCTTGTTTAGGGTTTTATTGTTTATTGGCTTTGTGTTAAGTCTCTTCTTTGACTCTTAGTCCAACTTATTCTAGACCTTTAGAGTACCCCATGCTAAACTGTTCATATTTTCTCAGCTCTTCTTCATTTTGTTCTTTCCTGAATATGTGGTGCAGTTTTAAGATCACACTATTTTTTTGCAATTGCTAGGACTCCAGGAGAAAGCCTCTTTTCCTCTATTCCAGCTCTGGAATCTTGATCTATTCTGTTTGCTTTTGTGCAGAATTTTCTCCCCAGCTCCTATGATTTGTTTAAATCCTCTCTCTCATTCAGTGACCCTTTTCTTTACATGTTTTGATTCTTGGCCCCATCCTGTCTTACAGCAGTTCTGTCCACACTCCACCTTTTTTTTGTGAGGATTTATTGCTTTGAATTTCTTCCCCATTATCATATATATCCTGTCCCATGTATCCAGATGTGGTCAATGCATAAAGGTGGGTCAATCCAAAAAGTCCATTTTGTATTTAGGTGGTCCAGCCAATAGAAATTGGATTTGGTATGCACAGCTTTTGCCAACCTTTCTGCTATGGTCTTTCTTTAAACATTTTCCTCTGGGGGACATTTTGGATGCAGCACACCTCAGTGCCTTGTGTTCCACCCTGGGGTTCTGTGGACTTGGGTCCTTTTGTCTGGAAATGCATGGGGTTCTAACTCACTGCTCTGTGTGGCACTATTATCTGTAGCAGGAGGAACTTGAGTCATGCTGTGTCTGCATGGCTTCTAAGCTGCATTCATCCAAGTGAGGGCATAAGCCTGGAAATAAATTTAATGAGTATTTAAAGAATTATACATGGACATTTGCCAAATTTTGCTAAAAGAAATCCAAGGGATTGTAATAAGTGGAAGAAAATTCCAAGCTCATGATTTGGAAGACTAAATACTGTTAAGATGTCAATTCTATCCAAAATGTCTTACAGATTCAACATAATCCCAATCAAAATTCCAGGAGCAATTTTTTGCAGAAATGGAAAGGCCAATCATCAAATTGTGTTGGAAGTGTTAGGGCTCCTGATTTTTCAAAACCATCTTGAAAAAGGGAAAATTTAGCAGAGTTCCAAAACTTAATGAAAAAGCAAAAGAGATGCATCTCAGATAAGGTACCCATTGGGATGAAAAAGAAAGTAAAGTAGATATTTTTAAACTATCACATATATACACAGAGGACATCCTTGAAAAAGAGTGAAAGAAAAGAAAATAAGTAAAACCTTTTCAAATGAGTAGAAATTATAAGAACGTTATGGAAACTGATCCAAACTAAAGAAATCAATATTACTACTAAAGATAAGTGAATGATATAAAAATAATTTTATAACAACTCACTAAAAATTAAAAAAAGAGAAACTTTAGAATTTTGGAATGCTCACTCTTTTTATGGGTAAAGAAATGCAAACATAAAAATTCTTTAATAAATTTCTTTCATAATATCTGTAATTCAAAGATAAATATTTACCATCACGACCAAAACAAAACAGAAGAAAAGAATCAGAAACCAAATATGTTAACAAGTTTCCCCACCTGGATGTGATACTGGCAAATGCCTACAAAGCCTTTGGGGAATACAAATATGACACTTATAATAATATAAACACATAAACTCTTTCTCAAAATCACAAGATATACACTTATAAAATTAATATATTAATTATTATATGTGCTATCCATAGATTAACAAAAATAATACTTATGGTTAAAAGCAGACTGTGATAATGACATATTTTATGTGAAGGGAGTCAAAGCAAACCCATTTCAAAGTGGACTCCAGTATGGAGTCAAAAGGATTTATTTCATGAAATGGAGATTAAATGTATTACAAAGATTATACCTACACAGTCAATCTCGAGGAGTTTGTAATGCTGCCATAAAATTCATGCTTCATTTCATTCAAAAATATATTGTATAAAATATTGTACAAATTCTCAGCAAAGCAAAAGTAGTGAATTATGTCTTTGGTGCCTTTAAGGTGAGGGAGTACTATGCTCAACCTCTCTTTCCTGATCTCTTCAAGAGCCACAAGGAAGCAGGTGTTCTGCATCCTCAGTGTTGCTGTAATATATAAAAGCATCCATTGCCATGCAGAAGTAGGCTTGTCATTACCCAGCCCCTTTATGTCTGTGAGGACAGACCTGCTTAGTGCTGTGTTTCAGTGTTTGGCACTTCTTTGTTTCTACACATCAAACCCACATCACCTGACATCTCTATCTAAAAAAGTCTAATATCTGATATCCATTAACCAATCATTTGTTTTTCTTTTATTTAGTAATGCAGTGGGTTGAAGAGAGGTTATATATTGGGTCCTCTCAAATTTCAGCACCAGCAATGGTCTAGGCAATAGTGTAGATATATTGCAAACATAAATGAACAGTTGAACAAAATCAATTATTCTTTCCTCCTTGCCTTTTACACTCTAGTAATACAAAGAAAGCAAAGCAAAGACCAACCATGCTATAAAATGAAATAGCTTTAATATGAATAAAGTATGAACTCAAACTATAAATCATAAGCCTACCCTCTCATTTTGGATCATGTCTAAACCCAGCTTTTCTTGATGTTCAACAACCAGCATATCCAAAGAAATTTAGTAATGTTGAAGACAGAGAAGATATAATGGTTTCCATAATTACCAAATAAATTTTTGTATGAAAGTACCACATCCTGAAAGAGAAAAAAAAAAAGCTAAACCACTATTCATAGGATATTTCTTTGCCTTATATTGTGGAAAAAAACTAATTAAATAATATAAGTACTTACTTAAGGAGTTAAAAAGAAATACAATGTAAATATCATTTGAAGCATGTCATAGAAGACAATTAATAGGGAGAAGCAGAAAATAAACACTTGAATTGGGATGCCTGAGGATGGGACAAAAAAGAAAAGTTTAACTCCAAGTTCTTAAATTTGTGAAGACTTAGACTCTTTGTTTTCAGTTTAAAAAGCTTTAAAAACATAATTTAAGCCATAGCAATGACAGTGAATTTTCATAAGTAAGCAAGAATGCAAAGTATATTTTTTATCTCATGCTCTTTGGGGACACATTACATGATTTCAAAGATTTCCATTTTCATTTTAATAAAATTACTTCCATTCTTCATATCTAATTAATGAAGAATATTCAGTGGATTCCTTAGTTTAAATCTAGACATCTATTAATGAGACTATCCTTTTTAGCTCTTTTAATAGCCAATTCAGATTTTCTGATATTGTAGGTGGAAATGTATCAATGTAATATTGCCATTTCCTCAATCCTGTGAGCTGTTTGATCCTGATAGAATTATTACTTCCAGGTATATGTCATTGATTTGAAGTCATTTGGTTCTATTTAGAAAATTTGTGAACAATTTCCCCCTCCCTAAGGATAGATTTATTCTCCATGATTGGTATATTTTAATCAGGAATCACACACTTCCACATAATTCTGTTCAACCTGAATAAAATTTTCTCTAATTTGATATAATATCTTAGACTCAAACTTCATAATTCTCATAGATACATTATGAATTGTCACTCCCTTGACTCAGAAAACTCTTCTGGGCCTCATAACTAAATAATGATTTATTATTATTATTTTACTTTAAATAAACATTAATTGAGCACTCATTGATAAGCTTTTTTCAAAGCATTCTGCATGTAACAATTTTTAAATGATTTATTTTATTTATTTATTTCACCCCACACCCTCATTGTTTGCATTTGCTGTGTCTGTTGTGTTGATGATCTTCTTTTCAGGAGGCACTGGGAACTAAACATGGGACCTCTGATGTGGGAGGGAGGTGCCTAATTGCCTGAGCCACCTCTGCTTCCTGCCTTGCTCTGTTTCTCATTATGTTTTTTTCCTTGTGTCTTTTGTTGTGGAATCCTGTGTCAGCTGTAGCACCTGCCCATCATGTCAGCTCACTGTCTTGCTCACCTTCTTTAGGAGTACTGGGAACCAAACCTGGGACCTCTCATGTGGTAGGTGGGAGCTCAATCACTTGAGCCACATGTGCTTCCTGATATGACAATTTATTTTATTATTCAGAGTAAAAAGTTGGTTTAAAATACCACCCACATTTTATGGATGAAGAAACTAAGACAGAGAAGGAAGGTAGTACAACATATTGAATGGTGATTGAATTTGTCTTGGGGCTCTACAAACATCAGATGCATCTGGCCACAGGATTCATTTATATTCAATCATGGCCTCCAGGCATCCTCAGCTAAAAATCCCTTTGGTGTCTAGAAAAGTGACTTCTTTCTTTTCCATCTAAGAGTTACGTGTCTGCCACTCTCTGCAACAGCTACCTATTGTCTAGGCTTCCTAAGCAGCATATGGAAGGTTTCCAAGCTGTATCTGTCCCTGTTAAGGATACAGAAACAATTTGACTGCAAAGATAGGCCTTTCCAGGTTAAAAATCCCGTTTCCCAGGAGGAAACACTTTTACCAATGTGCATAGTAAGTACTCTCCTGGGTCTGGGGCTATGACAACAGGAAAATGGGGCATTTTTTCAGAAATTCCCAGTCAATTCTATTAGGTCTTGCAGGTCATTTCCATTTCCCATGCTTCATAAATACTATTTTAAACCTTTTCCATGACGTTTGAATTTACAGAGTCCTGGCTTTCCATGCACATTCAGCAGCTTATTTGAGACCTGTTTCAGAAATGAAATAAGTACTTTTGGAGTTAGGTATTTTGGGCCATTAAATTTGAAAGTGTTCCTCTATTGGCATCTCTCCCATAATAGTTGAGGTGTTCTCTTTTATCCCAACTGTCTTCTTTATCTCTAAATTTGTGTTTGAATCCCAATCCTTACTGCAATATCATTAATTTTATATCATTATTTATGTGATATCCTTTATTTTAAATTACTCCCTCTCAATCTGATCCATCCTCTTAGATTTCACACATGTTCTAAAA
Organism: Cabassous unicinctus; assembly: GCA_029593785.1. NCBI lineage: Eukaryota > Metazoa > Chordata > Mammalia > Cingulata > Chlamyphoridae > Cabassous > Cabassous unicinctus. Next base: position 20,525 of record JAQZBX010033713.1, read on the forward strand.
TCTGCCATTTTGAAATTTGAAAAAAAATATTAAAACACTTTTGAACTTTTATTTCCAGATAGTGATCTCTTATCTCCTTTCAATGCAAGCTGTGAGCAGAGTTCATTCAGGAGCCTTTCTTTCCATCCCATCCCATTCTTACCCTTTTTAACCTGGATTTTCCTTCCTATTCATTAATGGAATCAGTCCTGATGACAATATTTCACCAGTTTAACCATCTCATAAGATTTTGTCAGCCTTCATTGTATTTCATCCTCAGCAGAACTGGATCAATTTCTTAACATTCAAAATCTGGGGAAGAAATTTTTCTCTTAAGGGAGATCTAGTCCATCCCTTGTGCCACTTGGATCCCTCTTTATATGTTCAGGGAACACTCCCCCAGGATTTCAGGTGGCCTCTCTTTCTGTAGGAATCTTGCAAGAGGAAGCTTAGTGATACCATAAAGCCACTGCTTTGCAGGTGGTCTTGGGGCCTCAACTGATACTCATTATATCCCATCTTGTTCATTGTAGATTTCCATCATCCCCAACTAGCCCCTCTGCTAGTCTAAGAAACTTACCATGTACCAGATCATCAACTCTGTTGCATCAGTCTCTTGGTCATAATGTCTTTCTCTGGCAGGGTTTGCTGCTCTTGTCCATTTATTAGCACAGGCAGATATATGAAAAGTTTCCTAAGTAAATCATGTGGGTGCTAAACATATTCTTCCTTGCCCCTCATAAAACACCATGCCTCCTTCCTCCTGCTAAGCCAGATCAAGGACTCCTGCCAAGACAGGGAATCCTATTCTTGCCTTTCATGTCCTGAGCATGAAGATGAAGATGTGCCCAGATCGTGGCCAGAGTAAAGAGCTCAATGACACTATTTTGGCCTTTGTCTTTTAAATAAATATTAGAACCAGTGTGTCAGCTTTTTCAGGAAATTTGGTGTGATGTTTGAGTGGAATTTCATTTTATTATTTAGATAAGTGATGTAGTAATAATATATTGAATCATAGCTCATGTTTGTAGAACTATATAAATTTCTAAATGTATTGCTCCTTTTTTTAGATTTGAGGAAAGCAATAAATGATACCTCTACCCCATTCTGTAGGATGGTAAAAACTGGGAAAGTTAATGATGAAGAAAAAGTAGATGAAGATTAAACTTCCTGTTCTTCATTATTACAGGGCATGTGGAGGGCAGGGTTTGGTTGCAACTATTTTAACAGCGGATACATCAAGGGAAAATTTTGGATACAGTAGATTGTAAGATAAATTTTAGTATGTCTAGTAGAGTCACATCAGTAGCTTTAAGATTGTTTTGGAAAAACTTTTATCATAAATGTATGATTCAAAGGAAATAAAGCTAATGACAAGATAATGCAAAAAGAAAATTAGTTAAACAAGAAATTTGTAAACAGCCAAACTTAGCAATGAATAATTGCATGATGAGGCAAAATGAATTAACTTAACAAAGCTTAGTATATAATTATTTTGGGAGTATTGGGGTTGGCAAATACACTATGGGGGTGCCACAAAGAAGTCAATCTTTTGGCTATTAATTGACAAAGACAAAATTAAAAATGAATGTATATAGTGTAAACTGGGCATATACACAAGAAAAAGTAAAGTATTTCAAATCTGTTATGTCTGGGAAATGTGGCTTAAAGTATAGAAAAACAGGAAAGATTACTATTTGTCATTCTCTGTGCCTGAATTATTCAGTATTTTAAATGAAGAGCACTTTATTTTCAGCCATACCAAAAGCAAAGAAAAATGTTTGGAAAGTGGGGGACTTAGTACCAAGATCTGGGTGCCTGAATTATTACAGAGGAGTCAAAATAAGATAACCTCTCTTGAAATGTCTTTGGTATGAACTGAATGAGGCAGTGGCAGAATCTTCATTGTTCTGCACAGGTTTTAAGAGTGGTGAAATGGGACATTGGAATGAATTCTGGAACAGTGCTGTTCATTCTTCATTGTATCCCCTGCGATATGAATACTCTGGGATCTTGTTAAAATGCAGATTCTGATTCTGTACATCTCGGGTGGGGGTAGGGGCTTTGTTTCTAATTTTCTTTCATTCTCTTCAACATGCTAGAACTATATATCCACTTAATACACACTATGCACCCTGAGGCACTGTTTGGGATCTCAACTCCTTAGAGAAGTGGTTCTGAAATTTTGATACCTATTGGATTTTTCGTACTCTTGAGTACCCTTGCCAATCTCTGAATGGGACACAGGCATTAGAATATTTTAAAGTTCCCAGGTGAATTCAGTGTGCAGAGGCATTTGAGATCTACTTCCTTAGAGCACATAATGGAATATGGAAAACTATTATATTAATATGTGTAAAGACTTCAGCACAGAAATTGCATGGATTTTTTTTTCATTTTATAATATTCTTTAATTTTTTATTTTTTATTAATAGACTGTTTTTTTAGAAAAATTTACAGAAAAATTGAGCAACTAGTACAGAGAGGTGCCATATAATACCTCCCCCTAAACACAATTTCAGCTAATATTAACATGTTGCACTAGTATGGTACAATTTTTACAATTAATGAACTTACATTGACACATTATTACTAACATTCATACTTTGTTCATAATTCCTTAGTTTTAATCCAATGTCAATTTCTATTCCAGGATCCCATTCAGGCTACCACTTTACATTTAATCATGTCTTCTTAGGCTCCTCTCAGACTTTCTTATGTTTCTTTGATAATTGACAATTTTGAAGAGTATTAGTCAAGTATTGCAGTAGTTTCAGCTTCAAATTTCCTTGAGAGAATATTTTCTGAAATGACATATTTTGCACTTACCTATCTCCATTCATATGTTTGTATATACACTTGCCTCAGGAAAGGAAAGCACATTTACATATTTGGAATTAACTATTCCTTAAATACATTTGTCCTCATCCTCCACTGTGATGAATTTCCCTTACTTTACCTCCCCAACATACCCTCTTCATTTTATTTTTCTCTTATTTTAATCCAGAAATCTTTCCTAATTCTCCACTAGCTACTTTATTCTTTCATTTATCATTCTTTTGCCATTTAAGGACTATAATAGTCATGGTTCTCCAAAGAAACAGTATGAATAAGATATCTATCTATCTATCTATCTATCTATCTATCTATCTATCTATTTATCATCTATCTATATATATCATCTATCTATTTATCTATCTATCTACCTATGTAAAGCAATTTGTTATAGAAATTGCCTTATGCAACTGTGAGAATTGGCAAATGTGAGTTCTTCAAGGCAGGCTTTAAACTGGAAATTCTGATAACTGTGAGGTTGAACTCCCCAAGAGAAACTGGCTAGTTGAAGTAGAGGGAGACATTCTTCTTCCTGACTACTGAGTTCTCAGTTCTTCTTTTTAAGATATTTTAACTGATAGGATGAAGATATGTTCCACATTGCTGAGGGCTGTCTACTTGTTTCATTGAAGATGCAATCAGCCAGATATAATCAACTGTCTGTAGGTGCATATCCATCTATTAAATGACCTCACAATAAAATACAGGCCAGTGCTTTTGGGGCCAAACAACTGGAAACCATAATCTAATTAAGTTGATACATGAACTTAACCATGGTGTTGTGGTTCCAAAATGAGTTCTGTTCTATGCACTTAGATTTAATCAGGAGACACCTCTTTTCAGGATTTTGAAAAGAGAAAAAGGTTATTCAGCAAAGGCTAGCCTCATGAAGGCCAGAAGAATATTCTCCTGAGATCATTCCCCCTGAGTGTGAAAGTTGAGTGATATTTATTGGATTTAAGCAAGGGGAAGTGGGGATAGGGCTATTAGGATCATCAGCACACTGGGATTGCTAAATAAGCATACAAGCCAATGATTACAAGGTGGTTTTATCATTGGCTGTGCCCACATTTAAATTAGGGGTTTTAAGTCCTATGTCCAGCCTCTTGCTCTCTCTCAGGCCTGGCATTTCTTTTCCTGGTGTGTGCTTGTAGTTCTACAACAGACCACTTGCTCTCTCTCAGTACAGTGTTTTCTTTCCTGGTGTGCCTGCCCAACTTTCTACATTCATTTTTAAATTATGTGCTTGCTTCTTTAGTCTCAGTAAGTTCTTTGGGGAAAGAAGAGAGCAGTAACTAGTCCTTAGGCTAGCTAAGAATCTTGTTATTCTTAAAAGAGAGACACAAAAGTTTTAACAAGTTACAAAGGGAGGGGTTATTCTAGTGGGTTACTACATGGCAGTTTCAGTAAGTGTGATATTTACTATAATAATTAGGTAAAGATTTCTTCTAGGTTAACTTTCTTTTAACTGGGCATATCTTTCTGGTTAGAGGTAATTAAAGCTAGTCTGGCTGAAGCTCTTAAAAATAAGCATTTGCCAATGGGGAATTTAAGTAGGAATTTCAGGGAAAAAGGAGGAGGTGTGGCGGCCATCAATGGAGGTGCTTAGCTCTCGGAGGAGGACTGGGCACTTCAGGACTTGGGGCCTCTTTCACCCTGGTTATAATCTTAATCATAATAGCAATATCTTTCCTTTTTAAATTGTTTACCTGCAAAAACATGCTCCTGGCTTATGCTGTGATTGGTACCACTGGGTACAAGGCAAAGCACTGCAAAGGAGGGCCAAAACGGTATGGAACTACTGTTGGACTCCTTGAGAAATATGCCTCATCGGGCGCTGGACTGGATAGTCAATGACGGGCAACTGGACCCCTTTTGCGATAAGCACTCTGGACAACCTAAGACAGGAACCTAGCCGGTTGGTGCCAAAGGGCCCTGGCCCA
>JAQZBX010033714.1:0-25261 GCA_029593785.1 Cabassous unicinctus
CATGGATACGAAATTCTAGAATTCTCAACTGGGGACAATTTTTGCCATCCAGGGACATTTTGGTGATGTCTGGGGACATGATGACTGCTATGTCCCCAGTGCTCCTGGCATCTGGAAGGCAGAGGCCAAACATGCTGCTAAACATCCTATAACACACAGGACAGCCCCAGAGCAAAGAATTATCCAGCCCAAAATGTCAACAGGGCCAGTTGAGAAACATTGGACTAAACTAATCTATGTGACAGAAAGCAGATCAGGGATTGCCTCAGGCTGGGATTTGGGAGTGGGAAGATTAACTGCAGAGGAGACAAGAGTGAAGAAATGTTTTATATCCTAATTGTGATAATGGGTATACGGGTTATGTATTTGTCAGAAGTCAATGAATTAGGAAAGTGGACGTGGCTCAAGCGATTAGGCTCCCACCTACCACATGGGAGGTCCCTGGTTTGGTTCCCGAAGTCTCCTAAAGAAGACAGCTGGTGTGACGGGCAGGTGCAGCAAGCTGACACAACAAGATGACGCAGCAAGAGACAAAAGAAGAAAAACATAATGAAAGACACAACAAAACAAGGAGGTGGCTCAAGCGATTAGGCGTCTCCCTCCCACATCGGAGGTCCAAACCGAGTTTGGTTCCCGGTGGTTCCTAAAGAAACATGGAAGATGAATAGATACACAGCAAGTGCAAAATGAGGGGGTGGGGAGAAATAAATAAAATAAGTCTTAAAAAAAAGGCTTTATAAATTTTTTTTAAAAGTCAATGAATTATACACTTAAAAAGGAAGCATTTTGTATAATAAAAATACCTCAATAAAATTGATTTTTATAAAAACAACTCAATGTTACCTCGAAATACTCTTGTCATTCCTATCCACCAGGTGACTAAAAAGGCATGGTTCTAACTTGTAAATTACCCTGAGCAAAGCTCAGGTACTAAAGATGTTTTCTCCAGTGGGTGGGACCTACAATATAGATAGCAATTTGGAAATCCTTCACTCCCCACCAAACTGAATCCACGCTTTCTAATTACAATTTGAGGAGGGTGAAACCAGGAGAGAAGCATGTGAGCAAGAACAAAGAAATCCTCTGGTCAACAAATAGTATTATAATATCATATTATTACACACATACATCTGTGTGTGTATGGGAGCATGCACATAGCGATTTGCACACTTGCCTTTTCCATGGTGCCCAACACAAAGAAAGCACGTAATTGAGTGTTAACCTTGGCCCCTAATGCCACGTTCTGTATGCTTTTATCTCTACATCCACTGATGTTTTAATAAAACCAAAAGAAAATCTTTAGCCTTTTAGCCAGGGTGCAATCCTTTCAAGAGGAGTTGTGAATAGAAGGCAGCTCCTATGAGGGTCTCCTCAGAAACTCGACGGTCTTGGAGCCCTTTTCAATGGTGTGCTGGAGCCAGCCACTATGGCTTGTAAGACCTGACTGTGCATAGCTCATCCCAAGTGCCAGTTCAGTGACCCTGGATTCGTGGCTTGAAATCAGCTATGGCGGGGGCATTTACACCATGGAAATTGGCAAATGCTACTGATCAGGCCTTGGTCCCTTAGAGAGTCGGTTGTCAAGCATCTGTCAGCACCTTGCTGCCTTTGACTCAGAAAGAAAGGAGGGGAAGCAGAAGTGGCTCAAGCAGGTGAGCACCCACCTCCCACATAGGAGGTCCAGGCTCAGTTCCCGGTGCCTCCTAAAGAAGACAAACAAACAACGAGCAGACAATGAGCAAAAACAACGAGCAGATGAGCAAAATTTTTAAAAAAAGAAAAATGAAATTCATTTGCAAAAGAGAATGCACGTGGGTGTGAACAGGAGCACTGTGCTTTGGAATTTATGATTTTTCCTCTTATGTCATAAAGATATTTGTAAAGTGCCTTGAAGATCCATCTTCCTGTAGAATGGAAGGAAGGGGAGGGGGCAGCCTGGATAAGTTGTATGGTGTTTTAAAAGAAAATCCTAATTGGTAGCATAGGGGACTTCTGGTTACACAAGCAGACAAAAAATGTTTATTTTAAAATCTGTTCTTTGTATTGGAATAAAGCTGCCTGGGGGTATAGAGACGGTGAGATTTTAGCCACGTCCTCAAAGGCAGGCCGGAGAAGCCCTAGTTTAGCGAGGTCCAGCCTACAGCCTCGGCATGACGTGCCTTCCGCTGCCTCTTAACCCTCACAACAAGCCCGAGCACAGAGGCCCTTCACTCAGGGTAGAGCTGAAGCCCCTTCGTGCCTCACTCACTGGCTGCCCTTCCAGGGCCAATGGGGGAAACGCTCTCCAGAGGCCAGAGGTCTGCCATTGACTGTGTCCTCCTCTGGAAGTCCTAGCTCTCCTTAGCTTTCTCAGGGCCGGCCTGGCCCAGAGGCAACGTTCATTTCCACCTGGTATGGGGAACAATGAGCAGGGACTGGTGTCCCCAGTATGGCTGAAGAAGTCTTGAAAGTGGGAGCTATAGAGCATTCTATGGCTCAAGGGCTGTCCTGGAACTTTTTGTTTTTTTGAGGTTAGATGCTGGGGACAAGTCTTTTCCATCCACCCTGGGAAACGAGGAGCAGAGAGGACCAGAAAAAGAACCCCGAGGTGAGCTAACATGCCAGAGCTGAGCCCAGGATCCAGGGCCACTGGGCTTCAAGGGCCTCATGGGGCCTGGGGTCATCACGGCCAGCCCCCTGCCTCCCTGTTCTGCTGAGAGGACCTGAGGAGTTTTTTGTGGGAGAGAGAGAAAAGTTAGAGACCCTCTGTCTCTCTCTGCAGCTGTCATTCTCTGATAGTGGGATTTTAAAAACTTGATAAAAAAAAGAAAAAAGAAAAAAAAGAAAGCACAAAAGAGCAGGGAGGAGGAAACCCTAGGTAGAAATCAATGGAGCCTTTAAACCGTCCACACTGAAGAAAGTCTGCGTCTCTCTGTTGTCTTTGGGAACCCGCTGAATGGCTGGAAAACTGTTTTTAATAAACAAGAGTTCAAACACTGGGGCTCCGTAGCCAACAGTCACGCCTTAAACTCCAAACTTTACATGGAAACTCTCCCAGTCCCTTTGAACTTTCCTTCCCTCTCGGCAGAGCATTCCAGTGTTTATGCATTTTTTTGATTGCTGGCAGGATCAGGAGGCGCTTTGAATACTTTGCCCTCTTTAGCAATCTCCTGCCTTCAGAACCCACTAATGCCTCACTCAGCAACATCAAGGTACTGCTTTGAAGTCCCTTCTGGCTACAGGCCTCTCACACTCTTTGGTTACTGTGCAATCAAATAATTAAATGGATTCTCAGGGAAAAAAAAAATCATTCTTTTCTTGGTAATTAAACACTCCAGGTTGGACAGGAGCGCTGCGCTGCCAAGGGAGTGAGAATCTATAAAGGCTTCAAGCCCAGAGGTCTTTGCTCGTGGCCCCCAGGGGAGACAAATAATAACAAGAAAATCAGCTCGGTCCTCACTTGCCTTCTCGCACTGGCGGCTTCCCGTGCCCCCACCCCGCCCTCTGGCCTCAGGACCTCCCTTCCTAGGAGTGGGGGTGGGGGTAAAAGGGCCCTCCTGGAGGGCTGGAGGGGGGAGAGCTGGGGGTGTGGGCAGGAGGCATCTCTCAGCCGAAATAAACCAGAGACCAGCTGCTGGGGGCAGGCACCCCGGCTCAGCCCTCTCCCCAGGGCGGCAGGAGCGGGGGGCAGGGAGAGGAGGGCAGGGGTGAGGGTGGACAGAAGAGAAAAGGAGAGAAAGAAAGGTGGGAGGAAGGGGAGAGAAAGGGAAATGACGGGATGGTAAAGGAGGAGATGGAGGACGGAGCAGGAGAGAAACGAGAGAAGTTGGGGGAAGGCTGTGGGAGAGGAGGGAGACGGAGGGGAGAGGGGTGAGGGGAAGGTAAGTGGAGGGGGTGGGGGAACTGCTGCTACGGGCTTCCAGTTTCGAGCATCTTCCACTCCGCCACCAGCTTCTCCCAGAACAAATCTGAATACCACCCTCTGGTTGAAACATCCCTGATGACTCCACACTCGGGCTAGAACCTGAACTGGAAGCGCCCAAGGCACGCTTCACCACCTGCTCTCTCTCGCTTTCTTCCAGGACTACCTTTCCACGTTCCCCTGACCAGGTCTAGGGCCCTTTAAGTCTCAGAAGTGACCCATCTCTGCGGAGCACAGAGGTACTCCCTCCTCTGAGTCTCCAGACAAGCTTTATTAAAGCGGCTTCTCCACTGGATTATGAGCTCTCAACTGGGTGCTCCTCTGGGGGCGGGGGGTGGACCTCCTCATCTCTATGTCCCCTGCTCCCGGTGCAGCCAGATGGTGACTCTCAGTAGGAATCGGTGATGCTGGTGTTGAGAAAAATCTGTAGAGGAGCCAAAGCAGGCTTAGGCCCCAATCACCTTATTTTACTTCTAAGACTTATTTTATTTCTCCCCCACCCCACCCCCCTTGGTGTTTTTGCACTCACTATCTGCTCTCTGTGTCCATTCACCGTGTGCTTTTTGTGTCTGCTTTTCTGTTTAGGAGGCACCGGGAACCGATCCCGGGACCTCCGGTGTGGGAGAGAGGCCCTCAATCGCCCTAGCCACCTGTCTCCCTGGTCTGCTGCGTCTCTCAGTCTCTCCTCTGCGTCTCGCTGTTGCGTCATCTTGCTGCTTCAGCTCTCCGTGGCGCAGGCCGGCTTGCCTTCACCAGGAGGCCCCAGGGATCAAACCCGGGGCCTCCCATGTGGTAGACGGGAGCCCAATAGCTTGAGCCACACGCGCTTCCCCCAAGAATCACTTTAAATAAAGGCCATTACAAACCCAAAGCCCCTGGTTGGGAGCATCTAAATGTGGCATCCTCTGTGACTAGAGGCTGAGGCCCTCTCCTCATCACTCCCCATCCAGGTCCTCAGAGCAGCCAGTTCCCCTGGAAACTCCTGCTGGTCATTTTGGACCATGTGAATGTGCATCCCTGAACCTCCAGGAATTTGAGCTCTCTGACATCCAAATTGACCTTGAAAACAAGATCCCTCCCTCGGAACTGAAACTGTATTAGCAGTCAGAATTTTTTTTTGAGTACGATGAAAACCCAAGTCAAATTAGCTTAAGGGAAAAAAAGAGCAGACGACGGGATTCATTGGCTCAGAAGGCTGGGCTTCAGGCAGCTGAATTTAAGGATTCAAGCCACGCAGTCACGGCTTGGTCCATCTTTCTCTCTCCCCCATATCCCACCCCTTTTTTCTTCATCTTGTGGCTCTGATTTCCTTTTTGTTGGTGTCGGCCTCTGGTAGGCTCTCTCAACACCATAGCCCCCGGGAGCTCTGGGTTTCTCTCTTACCACTTTAGAAACCCCTAGTAGAAAGGGAATTTGAGGAATAAGTCCCAGGGCTGACTCTCATTGGACCAACTTAAATCACATGTCCATCCCTGAACCAGTCACTGTAGCCAAGGTGATGAAACACACTGCTTGGCCAGATCATGTGCCCATCTTTGTAGCTAAGGGGTGTTCCCCACAGTAAAACCAAGACCTCTTAGCAGGAGACAAGCGCAGCATGCTGGACATACTAAGACAACAGGTGACAAATGCAAGAATAAATCTCACTGGTATCATTTGCAGAGAGTCTCAGGGGGAGGTGGCTGGGAAGACACTGTGTGTTGGAGGCAAAAGGTTGAATGTGAATCAGGACCAGAAACAAGATCTCATCAGATCTTGTACAAAGGTGAGAGGTTAGGAACAATGGAGCTAGGCAAGCTGCAGACAAGCCGCAGAAGTTCCCATTGTTGGGTGATCCGAAGGTCACACAGGTGATCAAGGAGCAGGACCACTCAACAGATAAGGGGCAGAGTGTTAGACAATTCCTGGGGAGCCGGGACCAATCCCAGGCATAGCCTGCCTCCTACCTCCTTGCAGGAAAGGCTCTGCTGTGCCTTTTTTTTTCTTACTTTTTTAACTTTATTTCAAATTCAAAAAATAAAACAACAGAGAAAAGGCAGCTTAATAAATTATGGAAGGATTACTTTTAAAAATCCTGTCTGGGCACATTTATCTTATTTAATACTAAAAACAAACTCAATTTCCTCCAGTGTTCTGAAAGATGAATAAATGAGCACAGATTGGTTAAATGACATGACCAAGGCTTCCTTGTTAATGAAAGAAAAAAAGGAAAGAAAAATGCTTGATCATACATCTCATAAAACTAAATCTCATCTTTTTTTTTTGAACCTTAGCACTGATATAGTACCATCTTTGCCTTTGCTACAAAAATATTACATTACTGTTAACTATAGTCTATAAGTTACATTAGTTGTATTTTTCCCATATATCACCATATTCTTAACACCTTGTAATACAGGACCCGTCCTGTGTTTGTATTATTAACCACAATCCTCATGTACCACCAAAATCACTGTTATACAGTCCCTAGATTACCCTCCAGCTGCCCTTCAATTGACATTAACTCCCTAGACTACCCCTATGCTCTGCTTCCTGCAAAATAAATACAAGGGGAGGAATTAAGGCAGGTCTGGACCAAGGCTGTTTATAGAAATGGCACAGGGAAGCGGGTGTGGCTCAGTGGATAGAGCCCCCGTTTACCATATGGGAGGCCCGGGTTCTCGTCCCGAGGCCTCCTTGTGAGGGAACGCCGGCCTGAGCGGTGCGGTGGGCTGATGCAGCAACCTCATGGCAGGAGGCGGGTGTGGCGCAATGGATAGAGCTCCCGTTTACCATATGAGAGGCCCCGGGTTCGCTTCCCGGCGCCTCCTTGTGAGGGCAGGCCGGCTTGCGCGGCGCCGTGGGCTGATGCGGCAGGACCTCACAGCAACGGGGAGATAAGCGGACACGGAGAAGACACGCAGCGAATGGACACAGCAGCACAAGCAGCAAGGGGGGGATAAATAAAAATAGAATAAATAAATCTTTAAAAAAAAAAGAAATGGCACAGTCTGCTCAAAACAAACAACGTCTTCACACCTGTGGAAATTTATCCTTAAGACTTATGAGCTGCTCAGAACACTTTATCGAGAGTATGCAGTGTAGTGGAAGTAAAGCCACCAAAATATTATTCACGGTGGGTTTCCTTTTCTTTTTCATATGTAGTCTTCAAATTTTATACCATGAATATTTATTTTTGTGCTCAGAAAATAAAAGATACAAATTGAAGGGGCCAGTTCCTAACCTGCTCATGTCAAACCCTCTACAAACCCACCTTTCACTACCATAATCCATTTTTGCATTTATTTCATTTTCTCACCATTTCTCTGTCCCTCACCCCAGGGATCCAGCTATCCTTCAGCCTGGATAATTGGCCTCTGGCTGACTGGGAAGCAGGTGGCAGAAGCAGTCTTGTCCCCTAAAGTGAGGTGGGGAGGGGCCTCCCCTTCTTGAGGGCAAGGTTGGGTCTGTAAGCCCAGGCTGCTATTCCCACTGAGCTGTGCTGGCTGCTGAGGGGACAGGGCTCAGATGTACTGCAGCTGTGACCCTCCCCACACTTGTCTCTCTCCCGCTCTTCCAACCACCCCCAGCCATGTCTCGGGCCCCTTCGGGCAGCATGAATAAACTACAAAGGCCTTGTCGCCATCTTAGCCATGCCAAGAAGCGGGCGTCATCTGGAGGCTGCGTCAGCCCAAACCTTTTATGTTGACAAGTCATGTTGATCAGAAAACTAAATGCTTCTTGCTATCTTCAGCCTGCCAAGTGCTCCACAAGGATTTACAAATTATCTATATGCCTGATTATCACACACAATCTCACCCCAGTGGAAATGGACACCCAGGCACACATTGCCTTCTTGAGGATGGGGAGCAGAGACTCAGTTGATGAATGAAGGCTCCTGCCAGGAGAGAATCTCTCCCCTAACCCCCCCACCCCCCCGCCGCCCCCAAAGTCATTTAGACGCCCAGGTGGCTGATCCCTTCCCCTGGGAATATATGGCAGCATTCAGAATCCCAGAGAGGAAGAGATGTAGACATTTCATCTCATCTAGGATGCAGCCCCCAGGCCAGAAGAGGTTTAAAAGCCATGGAATGGGAAGCAGATGTGGCTCAAGTGACTGGGCTCCCGTCTATCATATAGGAGGTCCAGGGTTTGATTCCTGGGGCCTCCTGGTGAAGGCAAGCTCCAAACAGAGTGCTGGCCTGCACGGCGAGCTGGCCTGCGCGGTGAGCTGGCACAGCAAGATGACGCAACAAAGAGACACAGAGGAGATACAATAAGAGGTTCAGCAGACCAGGGAGCTGAGGTGGTGCAAGAGATTGAGCACCTCTCACCCACTCTGGAAGTTCCCAGGATCGGTTCCCGGTGCTGCCTAAAGAGAAGATAAGCAGACACAGAACACACAGCGAATGGACACAGAGAACAACAGCGAGCCCAAAAACAATGGGGTGGGGGTGGGGTGATAAATAAATCTTTAAAAAAATAAAATAAAAGCTATGGAAGATACCTTGCTTTATATTCTTTACCTGGAAATCTTGGCCTATTTCAGTGTTTTATATCCTGGTAGCCAAGACACACTTCAGAGACAACTGCTTCTGCTGTTCTGTACCCTGTTTTACCTTCCCTAAACATAAGGGCTCAAGTTCTCTTCTGTTGGACAAAGACTTAGGCTGCCTGGATTTTCTGGTTTAACCCAGGTTGGGTAGAAATGAAAACGAGAGGTGTGGGTAGTACTCAGAATAGGGAGTGCCCTAAGCAAAACTAGCTTCGTCTGTTAGGCAGGGTGAAGAGAGGTGGGCAGGGAGGTGCGGGATAGTTATTTAAACGGTTGTCAAGGAGGGTTCAGGGGTCAGGCACACGGGCATGGTAAGTTTCTCCTTAAGGTGATGCTTCAAGTTTGTCTTTTGCAAAGACTTGTGCTTTTCATTTTATATCAGGACCAAAAATCATAAGTTTCTCAATTTTATTCAGTTAGATAACAGGTAGCATTCTAGGCATTTTAAGCAGAGAGTAAATTAATACAGGGATTTAGGGGCTTAGAAATGTGCTTAAGAGTTAAAAGAACAGGCTCCTGGTGGAGCCTTCGGGAATGACTTCTGAGCCCTACAGCGCTCACCTGCCCGGGGATGGTTTGTGAAGGTGCTGCCACAGCTGCCACGGCCACTGCACCCCCCCCAAGCCAGTGACTCGACCCCACAGCATGGAGACGCCACCACCTCCAGCTCCGTGGCCCGCAGCACCCAGGTCGCTGGGAATGGACACAAGAGTGTCCCTTGCATCTCCGTGACCTTGCTTGCCCTAGACAAGAGCCACAAGGGGCAGAAGAGGACTTTGCCTTCCACTGAGTAGATCTAAATGGTGGAACCCAATTCACATCTATATACAAAGGAGTCTGAAAAATGTAATTTTTAGCTTTCTAATTTCTATAGTCCAGGGAAGCACATTAGAGATAGAAAGGGAGGAAGGCTGAGTGGGCAATTCACAGCATCCATACAACGCGGCTGCCAGATTAAATCCCAGATGCCCAGTTCACTCTGAATTGCAGATAAACAAAGATATGTTTTTAATATAAGTATGTCCCAACTATTGCATGGGATATACTTATACTACAAAAGATTATTGTTTTTCTGAAATTCGAATTTAATTGGGGCACCCTCTATTTCAGTTCTCTCTTGTTGGAATCACTGAGTGAGGATAGGGGAAAAACCAACCTTCAACCCCAGCTACCATGTCTGATACAGCAGGACAGGCTCAGTAACAGGTATTCAAACAAGGGCTCCCAACATTGTAATCTGGGCTAACGTTGAGTGGAGTGGGTTAAGGAGGCTGGATGAATTTCATCTGGCACTTTCCATGTCGCTCAGGTTGAGTGTCTATCTCTGTAAAATCTCTTATACCTTAAGGTCCGAGTGACAGGCATTGCTCTCAAAGGGGCTTTACAAAGAGAAAAAAAAACAACCCAGCAGCAGAAATGAGCACAGGCTAAGCTTCTGAAAAATGCCAGAGCCCACAGGGGCTCTCGGGACAGGGAGGCCTGGGGGGTTAGTTCGGGCCTTGCATTACCCAGGTAAGAGGAAGGAGGGAGAAGGGCTGAGCCACGCAGGCATGTAGAGCACGTGGAGGGACCAACGGGCCACGACAGCCGCTGGCATGTCCGTGGTGCTTCCGATGGACCAGATCTTCTAGGGCCTGTGCTCCCCTGAGCTCCTTCACCAGTTCTGTGAAGGCTGTCTGTGACTATCCTGGTTTTACAAGGAGGGAAACCGAGGTCGAGAGAAGCTAATTGCTACTCAGCTGGTACATGGAAACAACACCGCCAGAAAGGCAGGTTCGGCTGAGAGCAAGAACCTTGAAGGTCCGTGCTTCGATTTAAAGTGAGGCACGAATGTAGACCGAGCGTCAACCACGGGCACAGCGCTGGGGACTCGGACACAAACAAGACACCACCTTATTCTGGCAGGATGAGGCCAAAGCCCTACAACAGACCTTTGGTCCAGCAATTCTACATTGAAAGCCTTCATCCCAATGATTAAAGATTATTTAGCTACGAGTATCAAGGCAGCGTTTAGTTCTGAAGATGTCAATTCAACATTGCATATAATGATTGTACAATTTTGAAACTATAGAATATATATAAATATAATATAAACGCCCATAAACGATTGGTTAAATAAATTACAGTTGAGCCATACATTCATGTCATGTTATAAGAGAATCTGCATTGATATTGGAAATATGCCAATGACATTACTGAGTAAAAGATGCAGATTACAAAATAGTACGGACCATATGGTCCCATCTTGGTTTCACTTACTTATTGTTGTAGGTGAAACTGTTCAAGTCCCAGCTCCTTATTTGGAAACAGGGTCTTTGCAGATGCAGTTAGGAAGTTGAGGTCAGACTGGATTAGGGTGGGCCCTAAATCCAGTGACTGGTGTCTTGGAAAGAAGAAAGAAACTGGGACACAAAGAAGCACAGGGAGGAGAGCCACGGGAAGACGAAGTTGGGGATTGGAGATACAAGCCAAGGAATGTCTGGAGCCACCAGAAGCTTGAAGAGGCCAGGAAGGGTCCCCGCCCCGACACCCCGGGGGGAGCACGGCCCTGACAGTGCCTCGACTTCGGGCTCCTGGCCTCCAGGACTGCAAGACAGTCGATTTCTGTTGCTTTAAGCCACCCAGTCTGTTGTGATGTTACGTCAGCCTTAGGAAACTTATACATACCTATATGCGCACACACATTTACACGCGTGTACGCGTGTATATATAATTATTATTCATCTGAAAGGACACTGAGTGTTACTAGTAATCTTAGGTGGTGCAACCACAGACAATTTTAATTTTCTTGGCTTCTGTTCCATATTTCCTAATTTCTGCTAGGTGCCAAGCACTGTGCTGGTCTTGCACAAGCAGAGGTGAATAAAGACATATTTACTCCCTCACGGGTAAAAAAGTAAGCAATTAGGTGAATATTGAAGAGTTACAAATTAGAATGTGCCATGGAGGAAATTCTGTGATGGAGAAGATCAAGTGCCAAGGTACATGGATGTGATGGTCAAGGAAGACCCCTGACCTTTGAGATCTGAGACTGAAAAGGAAGGGCGGAGGGAGTGGATAGGCCCAGAGATGGGACCCAGAGCACGTGGGGGAAGTACAGGAGGTCAGGGGGGCTGGAGCACAGGGGTTTAAGTTTTATGCACTGGACCCTGGGAGAGGTGGAGGAGCCCCTGGTCAGGGGCAGTGCCTGTGGCAGATCCCGTTTTAAGAAATACCAGATATGCATGCATGCCTCCCCTAAGCTGCCAGCCCTAATCAGGGTCCTGTCCAAATTCTACCTGTCTGGGCCCAGAGACGCTGTCAGGCAGGCTGACTCCTCCCAGGGATGGTTCTGATACCAGCCAACACTTATCAAATTGCCCTTTTATTTTTATTTTTTAAGCAAGTCACTACTGCTCACTTCCCAGAATCAGCCCAGGAGCAGAAGCTCACTCATGTATGGCTTTCGGAAAATATAGATGAAGTGAAATAAAGTGATAAAGTGAAATAAAAATTGCTAAGGAATCTATAAATCACACTTGTGAAACTTCAAAAGTAATTTTGGGGAGTTTCTTTAGTAAAATTATTTACTACAGGTATAAAAAGGAACATTTTCCTTTAACATAACAAAATGATCTTACCCCATTATTGGAATGGACTGAATATCCTTGATTATGGTTCCAACCTATTCTGGGGTGGGGGAAGAATAAACCAGGATCCACTTTCCAAAACCCCACATTCTGAAGTCCTCTCCACCCAGTCACCCCGGGTGAGAGTCCACATGGGATTCCCAAGTACCGTGTAAGGACTTGATAAAGAAAAAAAGATCGCAGATGCTCTGGGGCTGAAGCGTGGCTCCAGCTGAAAGTCTCGGCTCCAAATCAAACCCTGCAAACCCATCTGCCCGCCACCTCCTTGGTTCTGGGCCGGGGCAAGGGAAGGCGGATGGCAGAGGCCAGATTTTGCAGCAGGAAGGGTGCGAAGGGTGGGATTTCCTCCAGAGGAGCCCGTGACAGTAACAGGTGGTGAGGACGTGTGAGGCTGGGGGCGAGATGGTGACCGCAGGCCACCTCCCTTCATGGTCAGGACAATTTCAGAAGGCGGACACCTTTATAAAAGCCCCGTTTAATAAAAGAGCAATCTTCCCCCATCGTGGCACAGCTGAAAGTGGATTCAAACTCAGGTCTGCCTACCTAGGAAACGGAGGACCAGATGACGGGCGTGAATCTGATTTGCAGCTGGAGGAGTTTGAGAGAGGTGAGGACCACAGAGCGCGAGAGCGGGGGGCAAGGCAGCACTGGCCGCACGCCGCCGCCTGGGGTCCGAGCGGGAGGGGGGCCTGCGCGGTGCGGCCCAGCTCTCGCAGGCTCCCAGGTGGGGCTGAGGCCTCAGGCCCTCAGAACACAGCAGCAAGGGCTGCAGGGAAGGTTTCTGGAGAAGCTGGGTCTTAAATGATTTGGGGAATGGGATGAAAGTGGCTGACATTCCAAGGCCATGGGTTTTAGCTGGTTTGGGGGGCACAGATCCCTTTATGAGTCTAATAAAACCCTAAACCCTCACCTTGGTGGAAGGCACACACAGGTGATTCTGCCAACAATGGACCATCTGCGGCCAAGTTAAGAAACCCTGGTTCTTACAGCGAAAAGCAGAAAACATCAGCAATGACCTAACCCAGCTCTGCCTCTCAGATGCAGCTCAGAAGGTGCCAAGGCCTCGCCCCGTCACCCAGAAGGTGGTGTGTTGGGACCGAGCCCAGGTTTGCCTGAGCTCAAAGCCGGCGCTTTCTCTTACTACTCTCCTCACTGGGTCAATCAGAAGGTCAGAAGACTAAGAGCCACCCACAAGCCCACCCACCTCCACTGTGCACAACAGGCTGCAGCTCTTCACCATTTGGTTTGGATTCTTACAGTGAGTCCAGGATGCCTTGCTGTGGCCCCATTCCAGCCAGGAGAAGGGTGCAGCAACATCGATTGTTTGCACCAGGATCAAGGAATCCGAACCCCCACCGCCTCGTGGTGGAGTCCCCCACAGCCACGCCTTCTTGTTGGGGGGTAGCTTGGGACTCCCCGGCCACTGAGACAACCACCTCCTAGCGCTGCCACCACGCTGAAGCCGCTCAGTTCCCGTCCACCTCTCGCCCCACCCAGCAGGATGCCCCACCCAGCAGGATGGGGCATGCCAGGAGCAGCCCAGGACCCAGCCTTATGCTACCTGCCAGCCTGAAAGCGAGTTTAAAGCAGGAGCAAACAGCCAGGCAGATGCTATGCAGACCCCACGTCATGATAATTAAGTACGTGAGAACCCAAGCTGCCCCTGCAGGTTATTTTTTAAAGAGTTCATCAGAGAACTCCTTTAAATAGACCTGGTAGCTCAGACCTGAAACACCAGCAGCCCCACTCAGTGCAATTGCTGAGAGGACAATTGAAAGACACTCCACATACCTGCCAACTTCCATGGACAGAGAGAACTCACCTGTCCACTGAACGTGGTGGACTACCCTTCTTGCCTCTTCCTGAACCACCTGTTGTTTGTTCCCACCTGACCAGCCCCGTCCCTCGCCCTGGAATAAAAAGATCAGATGGGGTTTAATCAGATCCCGAAACAAGGAGGCTGGCTATTTAGCACGGACCTCAAGGGAGAGGCCCCCACAGGAGCTCACCTGGACAGTCCAGGTCTACAAACGCTTCTTCCAAGAGGCCGTTCACCTGAGACACCTACTGGAATGCAAGTACTCCTGGGAGGACCCCCTCTCAGCCCTTATCACCTGGTGGCCTCCCTGGAGACCTTTTCCTGGCGGGAAGAGACTAAACGTGGCTGGAAGAGGGAAGAAGACATCAAACGAAACATCGCCGAGGTGCCTAGAGCCTGCCAGGAACAAGGTGATTTTGAAGACAGAGTCTCAGAAAACCTCAGGCAGGCCCAGATGGCACGAGGGCTCAAGGCCAGCGAGGCGGGCGCAGGCGAGGTGGGAGTCCCCTTTCCTTGCTCTCATCCCTGGGATTCAAAGACGAGGCTGGTGTGTTTTTTGAAAAATATAAAATTTTAATAAAGGCTACATCTCTTAATTACAATAATTATTGTACCAAGTAATTTTCCTTAAATGAACTCTTTATAATGCATAATTTACAGTATAAGTAGAACAAAATGCCATGGCAAAAGTCATTGAGTACAAGACTTGTAATAAAAAGGCATAAAATATATTTATACATAAACCCCTTTCAAAAAACAAGGGAAAGCTGGAGCCCTCAATATAGGGCGACACACGGAACGGAGGGCCGTGCAGGTACAGGTACTGTACTCATTTAAAGTCAAGCACTAGAGATAGTGGATTAATATCCTTTGCCGTACAATATATACAGACGTATAGTACAAGGTAACGATGGCAAACAGAAGGTACAGATTAACTTAACACGAAAACCCGAACATCAGAATGAAGGCGTCGGGGGAGAGGGTGCTGCCGAGCCTCACAACTCCAGAACGGCTGCGGTTTTTAAACCCAAGGAGCTGACATTTCGATAAAAGCACACATTCGAACCACAAGCAGTGATTCCAGCGGGCTTCAGCCCCTGGGCCCTGAGCTGTAAGATGTAGGGCCTCAGTCACGGGGGCACCTGGGTCCCCAGTAACAAGCACCCTCCCATGGGTCACCCCAAACGTGCCAAACAATGTCGCAACACAGTCAGCCCTCAAGACCTTTACGGCAAAGCAGAGCAGCGTAGAGAAACAACGCACCGACTTCCGTGTGTGTAAATGGTAGGGCAGCATTTTAAAAAGTCACCTCCACCCGGAGAAACACAGGGCAAAGCACAATTCCTCTTTCAAGGAAGAAATTATTAACGCGTGCGTGCGCCTAGCTCCACTCCCAAGTTTAGAGAGAACAATCAGAACCGCTTCTCTCCCCCTTCTGTGTTTAAAAGCAGCATATCCATAAATGGGACGAGGGGAATGAACTGTTCAATAAATATCAGGAAGGGCTCCTGCTCAGGTACGCGATACACGGTCTCCCTTAGTTTATGGATTTCAGATCCCCAGGAAGTCATATATTATGCGTGGAAGTCTCTCAAATACAGTCAGCATCTTCAATAGCCAAGAGTGGTCATGTTTTTAATAAATAGTTCAGGCTTTTCTTATCTCAGGACCCAGCTAGTGAAAAATGAAAACCAATCTCCCCCACCCCCATACCCTCCCGAAGGCCCCGTGGCCCCTTCTGCCCTCCACTTAGTCTTCTTCATTGGGTTAATTTTCCTTCAAAGTGTTTAGTCACCATTGCTTGTGTCCTAAAAGGGGCGAGTGGGCTTCGAGTCCACAGTTCACCAAAGCCAGGCCCAAAGGGTTCAGTCGATCCGCTCCACTTTCCCCAGAATCCTCCCTTCGTACATGGGGAGCACCGCGTCATCGTCCCAGATCTCCTCGAAAACCGCTCCGCAGGCAAATTCATCGCTGGCTTTTTTGAAGTAATACCTTAAAAAGAAAACCAAAGGAGCTGCTCCATATAATTGCATTTTATGCATTGTTTAAAAGAAAGGTATGGCAACAACGAGGACTAAGCCATCTTGAGAATTTGCGATGGCATGGACACTTTTGTCCGTATCTGGCTTAAGATGGCTGCTGGGCTGGCCAAACAGCCCACGGGGGGAAGGGCTGGTGGCGCTCAGGAGAACAGCTGGGCGAGAGGATGCCCTCGTCCCTGGCTTCTCACTACCAAGACCTCTGAGGCTGCAGATTTTCAGACCAGAATTTCGCACACATTGTGAAAAGTACACTCTGCAGAGTGGGGCTACTGTTTTCTCTTTTGGTGGGGTGTGGGGAGAATAGGCAAGAAAGAGCAAAGCATCCTTCTAGGTCACTTGCAGTGGCAGCCAAAGGGGAGGGGGGCTCAAAGAGACTCTGGACTGGGCTTCAGGCTCAGCCATGCTGTGAAGAGGGAAAGCAGACTTGAAGCTAGTTCATTATTTGGAGGCTGACACCTCGTCCTTCCCACCGTCTAGAACCGAATGACAACACATGCAGGGGACACGCTGCCTCTGTCAGGGCCACTGCTGGAGACAGCCCAGTCCTCTGCCCCAGGACAGCCCCTCTTCGGTCCCACTGGCCGCCCTCCTCTCCCATCCTACCCGTCCAGGCCCTTCTATTATGCCTGTTGGTGAACGGCTCCTTTTAGCCCACCCCAGCATGCCTCCTTCTAAAGCTGTTTAATTGCACGGGTGCAAATGACCAGCCTCTCTCCGGAGAGTCAACTGGGAAACAACTGCTGTCTCTTGGGCCAAACCCGCTCCCAAACTCCTTCAGAGGAAGTGAAGCAAGAGCCTTTGCTTTCTCAGTCCCCAGCAAGGGAGACCCCTCAGATGGGTTAGACTCACCCCTGCAAACTGTCATTTTCAGCCAATAAAGGCCACTCTCGGGGGAAAGGTCACAGGTCCCTGGGGGAAGGGCAGAGTGTCTCTAAAAAATCTAATTGTGTCTCAGGGTTACAGTTGTTTTTTGTTTTTGACTTTTCTCTTTAAAAAAAAATTAATTCCCTTTGGTTAGACTTGAATTTTTTCCACTTTAATGAAGGCAAGCCAAATACTTTCATAGGAGATAAGGCTAAATAAAGCAAAACAGCTGGGTTTAGTCAAGGTACTTTGTTTTCAGCATTCCCGGCTGAACCGAGGCGGGGGTGCAGTGACTATCACAGCTCTAAGGGGGCAGTGATGAAAACGTTTCCTATTCAGGGGATCAAAACACTTGGGGGAGCCTGAGAAGAGAAGAACAGGGCACAGGAGGTTTGGGACAGCAAAATAAGTCACTTTTCCAAGTAAGAGGCTCAAATCCCAGCCCTGGCCTCAGTCATACCCTGGGTCCCCAAGTCCCCCTGGGGTTTACCAATTCAGACTTTTACAGCATCTCTGAGCAAACACACAATGACCTTTTACATAACTGCAACCTCCTTTCAGAGCAGAGAGGCAGCATTCCCCAGCCCCACCCCCAGAACTTCAAAGGCACAGCACTGGCCTCCTTTGCTCCAAGAAACGGGCTTTTCCACTACAACACAACATGCTGGATGTGGCAAGCTCTGCTGTCTCCTGACATCTGGCACCAGCAGCATCTGGCAGGCCTGGGGTGACTGCTCTTTCTGAACCGCTGCCATGAGGTTACCCAACGCTGCCCCCGCCCCCCATTCCACAGCCCCTTCCTCTGGCAGGGTTTTTTTTTGGGGGGGGGGAGGCTGTGCACAGCAAGATGTCTGCGTACCGCCCCTGCTTAGAGGGGCAAGGCAGGGTACCCCAGTGCCCCCGACCCCCAGGAGGTGCCCCAGAGCAGAGATAAGGTGCCCCAAGGGCCCAGCCACAGCCTGATCCAATCAGTAAAGAATTCAAGAGTCGGCCGTTTGTGCAAGTCTTTGTGCACTAAATGGGAGGCCGGCGCTTCAAAGCCAGGCTTATTAAGTGTGCCTTAGGGAAAAAACCAGAGCCAGATGTGGCCAGAGCTGCCCGGGAGGAGCCTGGCACTCAGCGCTCCCCAGCGCCCGGCCCCCGGGAGGTCACCTGCAGTTCCACCTCCAGCCCGGCCAAGTCAAAGCTGAGATCAAAATGGATCCCTGGAGGTGCACATTCGTGTAATTAGTTTCACCTTGTGCTTGTTCAAGATTTAAAAAAAAAAAAAAAAAAGCTGCAGCAGACCCATTCCCCAGGCCCTGTGATGCACTGCGCAATCACAGGCTTGCCTCTGCCCAGGTAGAGAAGGGAAAGACCTAAGCCCAGCGCCTCGCCCTCCTTGTCAATCAACAACAGAGTCCCTGCCCCTGTGCCCCCTCCCCACCCTCCCAGAGGTAACTACTTTGGGCGCCTGCCCAGAGGAACTCCAGGAGGAGAAGCTGCAAAGGGCAGCCCTTGGCCCCGCAGGCGGACTTGCCTGCACCTGGGGGCCGCTGCCCACCTGACAGGTGCCCCACTTGATAGGTCACTAAGTGTTTCTGAGCTCTCCATTCACATCCCGGCTCGGACCTTCGGGGCAGGTACTATGGTCCTGAATAGGGTCAGGACAAGGGTGAGGCCAGTGAGGTTCCTGGAAACAACTTCCAGAGGCCCTTGCTCTCGGGCGCCCTCACTCTTGGGCGCAGGCCCTGTGCTAGTGCAGGCTTCAGGTGCACCCTGGGGCTGACGGCCATCAGGAAGGGGTCCTGGAGTAGGGGAGCGGGGTGGAGCCACCGCCTGCCCCTCATTAAGAAGAAAGAGGCTGAGAAGTGGCCCAGGGCTGCTGTCACTCCTGTCGTCCCTTCCAGAGGCGGCCCGGCAGGGAGGGGAAGGCAGCGGAGTCCAGGCTGGGCAGGGCCCGCCCACAGACCCTGCCCTTGGCTACAGGTGGGCGGGGCCCGTAAGGCAGAGTGGGGCAGTCCTCCGGGCAGAGGGGCCTGGGCTCTCCTAGACCCAAGGCAGGAGGAGAGCATTCTTGGCTCCTGCCTTCTAATCAGTCCATCTGTCTGTCCACCTGTCTCTTCATACATGACCCTCCCTTTCAGGCCAAGCCTCCCCAAAACGGCCCAAGCCCAGCTCTCCTGACAAAGCAAACCGCTCCCTTTCTGCTTAAAGTCTTGTTCACCTGGTGAAAGAAGTCTGTACCAGGCCCCAGAGGGCCCTCCCAGCTGCCCAGCTGCCGTGTTATTTCTGTCAGTGGTGAGGGGAGAGAGGACACGCAACAGCACCAAAACATCCAGCAGCCCACTCCAGCAGCCTCCGAAAGCACTTCCTAAGCCCCCTACCCCAGACCCCTCCCTGCTGCTCCTGACTCTGGTTTTTGGTTCTGAGCAAACAAACTCTGGAGATGAGAGAAGCCACAGGAGTCTTACCTATAATTTCCCTTTTTGCTGAGCTGCTCTTTAAAGTGGCCCAGGGTCAGGCTCTGAGCCTTCAGCATCCTCCTGTACGGAATTTCTTCTCCACAGAAAAAGTAAGTGACGACCAGCTCGCTGGCCTGGAGTGGGTGGACACCTGCCAGCTTCTTTGGCTCTTTGTCACTGAAAACGAGACAGAGCGCAAAGAGCTCAGCATTTTACAGCAGCAAGGAACCAAGCGCCGACAAGGGAAGGGGTGACGACCACTGCCTGCAGGAGCACCTGAAGCTGCAGCCGCCAACTCCGGGCGGGACTCCCACCCCGCAGAGGCAGCTGCAAGGGGGACACAGCGGGGAACCCCAGGTGACCTGCTAGGGGTGTGCGGAAAGGACCCTTCCTTTTGGTTGTCCAAAGTGGTACCATCTCCCTCACGACCGCCAAGTGGGGGTACAGAGCAGCCGCTCTGAGGTTAGCACAAACGGGGTGCTCGCCAGTGAAGAAAGCCAAGGATGCTCACCCCAAACAGGGTCATTGCTGGGGAGACAAACCCAGAGCCCCTGCGAGCCCACTGGGGGAGAGTGCCCCGTCATTTCCATTTCCCCAGTGGCTTCAGAAGAGAAAGCTGCTGGCCAGGACAGCCGGCAGACTTAAGGTCAGCCAATTAAAATGACAGGGTCCAGGGAGGTGGCTTAGTCAGGCCTTCAAACGTTGCTCATTGCTCAAGATGAAGAGGCTAAGGAAGAAAACTTTAATTATTCAGGCCATTTTAGATCTCGGCTGCAGATTCCTTTAAATGCCCTATCCTCTAATTAAACCAAGCCAGGCTTCCCTGTCGGCTTTGCAAGAGTGTACATCCACGAAAAGAAACATGGCGGGATTGGGGAAAACAGTCTTTCATCTCCAAACAAAAACCAAAGACCATCCTCTCCATCTCTGCAGTGATGGGGGCTCATCCTCCAGGTCCGGTGTGATGGAAAGAGGTTTCCAGAGCTGCCAGCTCGCGAGCGGGGTGGGGCCGACTCTCCCTTTCACCCGCATGCTAGTGGCTTCCCGTCGCCCTGGCTGCTGAGTGCCCAGGACACCGGAGCCTGCCCAGCACCATCAGGGAGGAAACGCGGGCAGTCAGGAGGCATCGCTCAGGGCAGCGGGCACCACCTGCTCATCACTAGTGCTAAAATCGAGAGGTGGTTCTACACCAAAAAAAAGTTTCAAAAATGCAACACCTAGAGGTGAACCGCCCGGGGGCCCTGGGCCACGCCAGGTAAGGACACTCACTCTTCTGGAGCCAGGCTGGGGTTGGAGAAGGGCATGGCTCCGGCCTGGCCAGTGGCCGAGTGGCTCCTGTCCCTCTGCTGACCGGCCGCACAGCACCTGAGGACATAGCCAGGGCGAGGGACTTAGGGGCCCGTCGCTCCCCGGGCAATCAGGGGGCAGGCAGGAAAGGACCCTTTGGCCTCCTGAAGGCACAGACCCAAGCCCCGTCCATGCGGGGACCCAGCCAAAGCCCTGGGTCAACACTGGGTCTAGGAGGCCAGGAGGACGTCCTGGGGACAGCCGTCCTAAGCCCCCCAAGTCGCCTGGTCCAGGCCAGAACAGGACACGACCTGCCCAGGCAAAGGGCCGAAGGCTCCTTCTCCATCGGTTGTGGCTTCCTTATATATTCATTTAACCAGCTTTGAACAATAGGCCCAGCCAGGAAGGAAAGGGAAATCCATTCTCCTACTTCTAGGCTTGCCCAACAGACCAGCGGGATAAACACAACTAAAGGAGGTTGTAAAGGAGAACCTACGTGGCCAGAAGCAACGCCACCTCCCTGACAAAGGTCTGCGGCCCAGGCAGAAGAGGGGGCCCTGCCCAGCAGTGAGAGACCCGGGTGTCGCCTCCAGGCCCAATCGCCACCTCCGCTGGCAAAGCCCCTTCCACTCACCGCAGCTTCGGGGGCTTTGACACCTCCACCAGCCTGCGGCAGGCCTCCTCTAGCTGCGCCAGCGTGTTGGGTGGGGCCAGGGGAGGCAGAGCAGGGTCCTGGGCGAAAGGGTGAGCCCGGGGGGCGGTGCGGGGGTGCCCGCTGCTGCCCCCCCACAGGTGGTGCCGGCCGGCTCGCTCGCCCGGGGCTGCGCGGGCAGACTCGCCAGGGTGTGCTTTCTTGCTGCTCTGGGCACTGAATAAGCAATGAGGAGGGGGAAAGCAGAAGGAAAGAAATTAGGTTAGAAAAACTGGAAAATGTGACGACTTCAATAGAAACGTCTCTATTCTGCTGAGAGAGAGAGAGAGAAAATAACTTTACCATAATACGAATAGGGGCTGCTGCCAACACATGACATTTTTGTGGTCTGCTCAGTCCAAGGTTTAATATTAAGATGGCAGGAGCGAGCGGTCGCATTTGTTTTCCACCAACTGCAAAAACAGCCATCCCCATCCCACCTCCACATCGACTCTCCCCGACACACGCGGCGGGTGGCGGCTGTTTACCTAAGGGGCTTGGACCTGCTCTGCCGCTCGCTCTCCAGCATCCACTGCCAGACATCTTGCGACCTGTCTCCTTCCTCCCCGGGAGGCTGCGGCGCCCCAGCTCCGCCAGGGGCCCCTCCTTCCCTGGCAGGCAGGGCCACACCCGGCTCGGTGCCTTTCCCGCTCCGTTTGGGCAAGGTACTGCCTCTGCTGGCCCTGTGGGGAGCCAAGAGCCACACCCAACCCAGAGACCCTGTCAAAGCTCCGGGACACCTCGAATCAGAGGTTCAGCAAGAGGGGGGGATGCTGGAAGGACCTGTGCACCTGCTGCCCCTGCCCCTATCCCCTCTGCCCCCGGGCCCGGCTGCTGAAGGCCTGTGGTGGCTGACCCCACCTCCCACCTGCCCGGGGCTCTGGCGGGGAGAGCAGCCGGGGGGCCAGGGCGGCAGGTCTGCCCCACACTCACCCAAACTGCTCCCCCGGCCCGGGCTCCGGAGCCCTGGGGTGGCTCTTGCACTTGGAGTAGCAGTAATACTCGGCGCCCCCCGGGCAGAAGCAGCGCACCCTCTGCGCCGCCTCCGCCTCGATCTGCTCTGTGGTCTTGGGGCCGGCGTGGTGGTGGATGTAGTGGTGGTGGACGTGCTTCGTCGTCTGCTTGGTCACAAAGCCCTTGCCCCCAAGCAGGGGGCAGCCGGCCGGGGCCGCCGAGGGGGGCAGCTTGCTCCCAGGCAGGAGGAAGGGGTGCTGGTGGAGGGGGCGGTCAGGGGAGCGGGAGCGGGGGCTGTAGCGGCCCATCCCCGGGGACTGGCAGCCAGGCGTCTTGAGGACCCGCGACAGGTGGTCGTCAAGAATCGTCTGCGGGTCCTCCTCATAGCTGCTGCCAGAGGGCAGGAGGGAGAGGGGGTGCTGGGGGAGCCCCTCCCGAGAGCTCGGCACTAGCTCAGAAACCTCCTTCTCTTCATCCTAGACAGGAAGGGAAGTGGCCAGTAAGCAGGAGGGAGCCCCAGGAGGCAAGCCTTCACCTGGCAGGCCACAGGCAGGTAAAGGGGACAGGTGGACACCAGCTCCCTCAAGCCTCCCTCACCGGCATGCCCCCTGCATCCAAAGGCAGGGAGGAGGGGAGGGGAGAGGGGGGAGGGCAGGGCAGGGCAGGGCAGGGCAGGGCAGGGGGAGGGCCCGCCCAGCACCACCTCTCGCATCTGCTGCAGCCGCTCCTCTAGGCTGTGGCGGCTCTCCAGCTCCAGCTTCAGCTTCTCCAGCCTTGAAATCAGCTCGGCGGCAAAGGTGGTGGGTTCCACAGGGGTCATCTCCCTGGGCAGACGGTGGGTTCTCTACAGGGCACGGGGAGGAAAGGGGAGACCCGGGTTCAGGAGGCCGGGTGTGCCGGAGCTTCGACGGAGCTGCCCGCGCCTCTCCATGCCCGGGTGGACAGCGCATGGCGAGGCGGCCTGGGCTGCTCGGGATTTTTATGCGCTGGCGCCGGGGCCTCATGGAGCGCCACAGTCCCCACCAGCGTTTGCCTTGGGCAGGAGCAGTTGGTCGCACTCCGAGAGGCCCTGCTTGTTCTCTCTGTAGTACAACCAGCCCATCAGTAGCTACTCTGAAGTAGAAAATCTTCAAAGACTGTTGTCAAACATCAAAAAAAAAGGCAGCCCTCCGAGGTGGGGAGGGGAGAGGGACCAACTCAAGGAATAAAAAGTAGAGTTTAAACAGAAAGGGAGCTGGAAATTAAAAAAAACAACGACTGGAAGGGAGGTGGGGGGGGAGGGAAAAAAGTCAAGCGGCTGGATCAGAGCAGAAGTGGTAATTTATTTCCTGGCCGCACGCTGCGCACCTCCGAGGTGGCTGGTGTTGTCTCAACACTGTCCTAGATCCCCTGGTTGTCCGCACCCCTCCCCACCACTCTTTGTACAGAAAATGAAGAAAGCTGCTGCAGGCTAGTGGCAGCACTGCTGAGCTTGGCTGCCTGAAGCCGCTCCATCAAGGGAAAAGGGAACATCTCCAAATCAAGCGCAGAATATAAAGAGGCACCGCGAACGCTGCCAAAAGCAGCCAGCAGAGAACCCCCACCGCCCAGGCTTTCTGCCCCTGCCCCCGAGACCCCCACCTCCTCAGTTATCCTACCTCCTTCTTCCTCATTTCACTCTCTTTGCCTTTTGGGGTGGCGGGGAGGGGGCATTTCCCCCACCAGAGGAGACAGGCCTCACCCCAGCAACCACTTAACTGCAAAACGTGTGGAGGGGAGAAAAAGGCCCCACTGCAGGAAACTGCCGTCCTCACCCGGGCTGGCTCGATGCAGCCCCTGATCAAAGCACTGCCTTATGGAGAAAGTCGATTTGCACACCCCAGGACAAAATAATCTAATTTACAAGCTTGGAAGATAGAACTGCTCTTTGTAAACACGCACACAAGTTGCAGTCAATGAGAAACAACGTATCACCAATAGTTGTATTTTAGGGAGGTGTTTGTATGGGGAGGGGGTTGATAGTGGAGGTCCTCAGGAAAGCAATTTTTATATGCTGATTTTAAGACAAGTCTGTCGTTGTCCGTGCAAGGAGCTTTTAGAGAGATGTTCCCGCAACAAGCTATACACAAATGCAACATGGAATTAGCAACGCGATGTGTTAATTTTCTAAACCCAACGTAAGTGGATGGACCAATTGGAGTCTCTGAAGCCGGCAGAAAGGCTTATAAACAGAGGTGCCTGCTCCTGCTGGGCGGTCTTGCAGCCTGCATCTCAGGGCATACACACGAGAAGCAAGGCTCCTGCAACGAGAACGCAGATGGTGAGCCCAGAGGGCCGCGTGCCGCCTGCTCTCGAGGACGCGGACGCAGAAGGGGAAGTCCTAGAAAAGCCCTGTACCCAGCAATCCTGCCTCCTCTCCATCACAGGAAGGAGCTACGCATGGTCAGTCACTGACTCAGCAGCAGGTGCTATGGCAAGTCTGAGGTTGGAAATGAGCAGAGCAGCCGCCCTCCCGGGCTTCGGAGGTCAGCAGGAAAAATGGTCA
The DNA here is from genome assembly GCA_029593785.1 of Cabassous unicinctus. Taxonomy (NCBI): domain Eukaryota; kingdom Metazoa; phylum Chordata; class Mammalia; order Cingulata; family Chlamyphoridae; genus Cabassous; species Cabassous unicinctus. Next base: position 24,690 of record JAQZBX010033714.1, read on the forward strand.
AGTCGATAGAGGAGTGAATAACTGAAATGGCAGAGCTGTGCAGTAAACACAAGCGGCGGGACGTCCTTCCCAAGGAGGCAGAATCCTCTAGGCTCATCACTCACTCACTCACTCAATCGCCGTCTACTGAGCATCTATTACGTGTCAGGCACTGTTTGAGTTTCTGCCGAAACCGACGTTAACGGAACAAACAAAAAGTCCTGTCCTCATGGGCTTCCCTCCTAGCAGTACAGCAGGAGTGAGCCAACCTAGCCAGACAGAAGCCTGGCCGTCTCCCCACAGGTTTCTGGGAACACCTGCTTTGGCTTCTTTCTCATGGAGACATTTTTTTGAATTGAGAAAACGCAGAGGTTCAAATGGTCACCTGGAGCGCCAGAGCCACACCACCCTGTCCACCTCACACCCGGCTGGCCAATACTTCGTGTCCTCCCGCCTCCGCTGCCCCGGTGGGCCCTGGTACTGCTCCCCAGCCCCGTCCCTCACCCCCACCCCTTTTCTTCAGAACAGCCGCCTCCTCCCTGCGCTCAGCACTCACCGGGAAATGAGGTAGAGACACCTGGCCGTTGGCCTTC
>JAQZBX010033715.1:0-18031 GCA_029593785.1 Cabassous unicinctus
AGGCCCCGGGTTCGCTTCCCAGCGCCTCCTTGTGAGGGCAGGCTGGCTCGCGCGGTGCCTTGGGCTGATGCGGCAAGACCTCACAGCAAGGGGGAGATAAGCAGACACAGAGAAGACACGCAGTGAAATCGACACGGCAGCACAAGCAGCAAGGGGGGGATAAATAAATAAAATAAATAAATCTTTAAAAAAAAAAAAGATTGACCCCATGCTTAGCATACAGCATGCACTCAATGCCTGTATTTATTCTGAGTAGGAATAACGGTGACCTGTGGGTGATGCCAGGCTGGCTCCTGCAAAAGCGAGACAAGTGATTCTGACTCCTGGGGGCTTGTGGTCTGAGTCTCATCATTCTGAAGCAAACGTGTGCAAGACAGACATTGAGCAATAGGGACGTTAATGAATTGTGAGTCTGAGACGAGGCTGACCCAGCCCAGGGGGAGCCCACCTGAGATGTACTGCTGGCCCTCCCAGTACTAGCAATGTGCTGATTTGAAGAGAGATTGATGTTTATCTCCGGGCAGATGGGTGGGGAATTCTTGAACGCTGTTTGCAAGGCTTCCGTGAAAACGCTTCATGAATTCTGCCATGTCACTAGCGTGCATGAAAGTTGGGCTTTAGCCCAGGCCTGATGGGCTTTATATATAGTACAGTACTGATTTTCTTTCATGTTTTAATAGAATCCGATTTCATATTTGCTTTCTGCTCTAGCTGCTTGCTGTTGACTGATTCAACACACAGTCCTTCCCTGGTGCCCCCCGACCTTGTTGTTATTCCCTCATTTTGTGTGTTGGCATTTGATTCCTGTCTCCAGCATGAACCACTCTACACATGTCCTCCTTCAGCTGCTGATGGTCACGTGCGTGAATTCTGAATGCATTACTACCCTGAGTGGCTGCTCCAGCACACCCGCCATTTAGAAGCAGCGGGGAGGGGTGGGGGCGGGGATGGCTTCTGGAAAGGAGACATTTCCATCAGTTAAACAGTGAGCATATGCAAAGCGCAGTCTTGGGAACTAGAGGCTGTGATCTGTCCTATTTTTGGGTGGGAGGCTCTCCATCTTAATCTCAAAGTGCCCAGCAATATTCTACCCTCCTAAGAAGTACCAGGCTCTCTAGAGTTTTGCAACAAGGTGTTTCAACCTTTGCCAGATGGTGAAGAGCAGCCATAACCTGTGTTGTCCAGAGGGAAGAAGCCACCTCCATTGAATCCCCATGAGCCTGGCTGCTTTGTAGGAGAGTCTGTTCAGAGCAGTCAATCTGGTCCAGTCCTCTGTTATCCTGGGGGCATTTAAAGTCCATGAATAGATTCGACCACCAACAATTGGAGGAATATGTCATTGTGAGTCACGTAAGGGACAGCTTTCCCCCTAGTAGGATCCCTTAAAGACAGCCTCTTTTACCAACTGGAAGCACAGGGCTACAGTTAAAAACGTGGGCTTTGGAATCAAGCAGGTGTGGCTTTCCATATTGGCTTCAGATCTTATTGAGCCAGTCCTCTTTCTAAGCTTTAGTTTCCTTATCTGTAAAATTGAGTTAAGAATTAATTGCATCTTCCCGATAAGTTTCTTGGGATGATTAAATGAAGCAGTGCATGTAAAGTTGCCAACAGAGTGTCTAAAACATACTCTGATGCCTTTCTCATGTCATGGACCTCAAAAATGGTGGCTTTATGGCCCTCCCATACTCAACTCTGCTTCTTGTCTTCACACACCAAAGCTTGTGCCACGTGGTTTTCCATCTATCCTTGTGCTCTGGTGGCTTGTCCTGCGGAGAAACACCCCTGTCCCCACACATGCACATACCACATAGATCCCAAATTGTATGAGGTTTTGGGTAGAATGATAGGATATGCCATCTCAACTTTCAGGACTGTTGAGGGGTTGCTCATATGCCTCAACCCCTGAGTTCTGTACCAACTCAGAAAAGACATAAGAACTCAGTAAAGGTCCAATACACATATATTTTATTAATGTTAAAGTTGGTTGGAGAATGTGGCTTAGTCCAAAGAACAAAAGGGTCTTCTCAATTTTTAAAAAAACATTTTTTGAGGTACCAGGGCCAGGGATTGAAGCCAGTACCTCATATGTGGGAAGCTAGCACTCAACCACTGAGCCACATTGGTTCCCCTGTGTTGGTTTTTTTGTTTGTTTGCTTGTTGTTTGTTTTTGTTTTTAGGAGGCACCAGGGACTGAAACCAGGTCCTCCTATGTGGGAGGCAGGGTCTCAACTGTTTAAGCCACATCCGCTCCCCCCAGTTTTTTTTCCTCCTCCAATATCCTTCTTGTTCTGAGTCAGAGGAGCAAGACAAGTGCCAGTCTCCAAAGTCAGGAGGCAGGAACTGCTTGGTGAGTTTAACACAGGCAGGGCCGGATGTGTCCACTGCACATGGACAACCTCGTCCTCATGGCCTCCTCCCAGTCTTGTCGGTCAGATTCATCTCCTCTCCTAGGGAGGAGATGGAGAGAGGCCAGTGAGGAGAAGGGTGTAAGTTTATACCCAACATCACTTCCAAGGAACCATAAGTGTCCAGATGGTGAGCTGAGGTAAGTGAGGCAGGCGAGAGTGACGGATGAGCTTCTCCTTGCCCACCATCCTTGTACTCAAGGCACAGCCAAGATCATGACCCCACTGTGCTGCAGAGGGTGAGAGGACATCAGCTCCCAAGGGGTTCTTGTCCTGGCTGGAAACACAGAACCATAGAACCCAGACTGACAAAGTAAGGGACCCTGGAGATCACCGAGGCCTGTCTACTCCTCAGATATTCAGGCACAGACTTACTGCCATTCATTTAACAACTGCTTATGCCAGGCTTGCTATGTGCCAGGGATTGTTCTGTTTGCTTTACATGTATTGATGTATTTAACCCTGTTAAAAAACCCATGACTCACTCACTGATATTATCCCTATTTTACAGATAAAATAATGGAGGCACAGAGGGGTTATGCGACTTGCCCTAGGTCAGGTAACTAGTGAGCGGGAGAGCCAAGACTTGCGTCCATCAGCCTGGCACCAGGGCTCATGCTCTTAAGTACCACACTAGGCTGTAACCTGCCTATGGCCAAACAGCTAGAAAGTTGCAAAGTCAGGACTTGAACCCCAGGTCCCTGAACCCTTCTTGCCCTTTGCACATGATTGAAAGAAGGAAAGCCTCAGTGGTGACAATTGAAAGGAGAGCTTAGAATAGTGTGTCATCTCTGTCCACCATTTTTTTTCTCAGATTGGATGGGAACATGGAGATCTGGTGTTGAAGGAGGGGTCAGGGTATGTGTATGTGAGGAGGGTGGGAATGCACCAAAAGCACATGGAGAGATACTGAACAAGGGGGGCTTCCACCCAGCCTCACGGGGTTGTTCTTCGTCTCCCCACAGGCGTCCCATCCGGTCCCCGCAACGTCATCTCCATTGTCAATGAGACATCCATCATTCTGGAGTGGCACCCACCACGGGAGACAGGTGGGCGGGACGATGTGACCTACAACATCATCTGCAAAAAGTGCCGAGCGGACCGCCGGAGCTGCTCCCGCTGTGACGACAACGTGGAGTTTGTGCCCAGGCAGCTGGGCCTGACCGAATGCCGTGTCTCCATCAGCAGCCTGTGGGCCCACACCCCCTACACCTTCGACATCCAGGCTGTCAATGGGGTCTCCAGCAAGAGTCCCTTCCCCCCACAGCACGTCTCTGTCAACATCACCACAAACCAAGCTGGTGAGTCTGGAGGTTTCTGAGCTCCTGCTGTCTATCTGTATGGGCAGTTATTTGCTTACCTCTGTGCAGGAACAAAGCTGCAACTACACCCATTCTGCATCCAGTTGGGACTCAACAAATATTGTTGGAAGGAGACATAGATGGATGGATGGAGGGGGCTTAAGTGGATGGATGGATGAATGGATGGATAGATGGATGGGTGGGTGGAGGGGGGTTAGGTGGGTGGATGGATGGATGGGTGGATGGGTGGGTGGGTTGATGGGTGGACAGATAAATGGATGGATGAGTAAGTGGGTCTTTAAAGCACTGCAAGACATTGCAAAAGGGAACACAATGCTGCCTTAGTAGAAATACCCAATGAAAGAAAATTATTAGAAATCATATGGTAAAGTCAATATTGCCACCATAGATTATTTTGCATTTAAACCCATGTAATTCAAGAATGTGTTCTCGTTAAAGCTTACTCACTGTTATAGAGACCTCAGATAGGTGGCAACAGATCACTGCTGTTAGCCAGGACATCCCTGTGGTATATACAGCTCAGAACACATTTTCTTCTCTTTACTTCTGTGTCCCTTACTCGTGTGACCTTTTCTCTTTCTTACTTTTCACACCTCTTGCAACAATGCATTTATTTTTGCATCCATTTAACCAGTCCATGCAGGCACTCACTCAATCTATCGCTAATTTATACATTCATTATTAAGAAACAATTACTTAGCATCTACTTGTGCCAAGCTGTGGATAGGACACTGTGAGGGGTTCAGTGACACTAGGACACCATTGTTCCTCCATGAAACTCATTAACTGAAGAATTTACAAGACAGAGATACAAGGTACAAACCTACAAGGTGACGTGTTCTGAGTGTTGTGTACTGTGCACGTGCGATGAATACCAAAGGAGTTGGAGAATTGAGCACTCTCTCCCCCAGGGCATGCCAGGCTAGAGGGGACATGAAGGTCATGCCTATAGGCCATGGGCCTATAGGTCATGGGCAATGGACCATGATCTTATTTGGAATTATGGATTTTTTCTAATCAACAGATTCTAAAAGGATATCTTATTAGTGGAATAGCAGGAGCCAAGCATCCCTCTTTGCTCCCTCTCTCTCCTTCTGTCTCTCCTCCTTCTTGACCTCCTCTTTCCTGCTCTCTCTCCTTTTTTATTCCTCCACCTGCCCCACCCCCCATTCTCAGACTGTCTCTTTTAATATCAGGCATCTTCAATGGCAGATGATTCTTGGATTTAAGCTGTCAGAACTGAGAAGAAAAAAAGGTGTTGTAGGAGAGCATGGCTGTCCAGATGGCTGCGTTGTGGCTGTGAGTGCATGTGTGTGTTTGTGTGTGCGTGTTTGTGTGCATGTGGATGGTCACGTGTTTGCATGCGTACGTGTGCCGTGAGAAAATAAGAGTGGAAGTGTAGGAGCCTCCAGCTGGGTGACCGCAGCCCTGGTGCCATGGTGACAAAGGTCGTGACAGTCTGTCTTGCCCAAAGAAAAAGGAATGGCAATTTCTGCATTGTGTTGAGCATGTAACATTGAGCAGGCTTTGTTAGCATTATTTCCCTTGGAGAGTTTAAGGCAGAAAACTGGCTGAAATATTTTAGTGTCCCAGCTTCTGGGAATAACAATTCTGCCAGGCTGTCATGTTACACTGGGCTTGGCTGTCTTTTCTCTCTCTCTCTAAGCATGTGCTAACAAACCTGCCACTTATATCGGTTTTCTTTTATTTCTGCCCCTCCTTCCACTCACCCTGCTAGTCCCAAACCTGCCCATCTGCTTGTCTTGCCATCTGCACCTACCCATGGCCACAGTGGTGCTGAGGAACCAGGGCTCCTGCAAGAGGCCATGATTACTGACGTTCAAAATATTTATTTTTATCTTTACCTATTTGCTCCTCCATCAACACATTTCTCATACCCTTTGTTCTTCCTCTCTGACAGGCCCTTTATTCTCAAGCTTCCCTGATTTTGCAATCCCAGGCTGCATTGCCATCTTCCAGTCAATGATTTCTCATTGGGGACTCTGGAATTTTGGTTTCAGAAAGTTTAAAGCCAGTGAGAGAAGGCTGCCACTGCTTCTTGGTGGCACGTGGTTATTATACAACAGATAGCAAGTTACTCAGCAGCTCCTGCCTGGGGCTGGCTGGGAGCAATTAGGAACATGGCACCATCACCCAGGTCTGATGACTCAACATGTGACTGCAAATTACTTTCAACCAACAGATAGAAAATTTTTTCAAAAGGTGGGAACCATTGAAGTAAACATTTGAGCTGGTGCTTCTATGAGCACAGTTTAGAAACATGAACATGAGATAGACTTTTTACAAGAGATGGAAGAGAGACTCAACCTTGGACGTCATAACCACCCTAATGACTTGGACCCATTAAGAGATGAGGTAGATGGACCCATGTATCAGCAATAGGGGTGACGTGTCTCACCTCTTTCTGGGATGCCCCTAAGCGCTTCCACTCTGGGTGAGGTCTAGGTCAGCCTCTTTCCCCAACAACATATGCTGACCTTGCGGGGTCGTGTGACCCCATCAGTGCTGTAGCCACCACTGTCCTTCTCTTTGGGACACAAGTAGGTAGATGGCAGGTAAAGAATTTGACCAAGAGCTGGTCCTGCAATCGATTGTGACGTTAACCAGTAAATGCGTAATGAGTGCCTACTCTGAGCCTGGAACTGCCCAAACTCTGTAAAATGGCTGGAATCATTGGAAAGGTCCTGATTGAGGAATAGGTGAGTAATAATCACTATAGTAACACCTCACATTTGTGTTTCTTTTGGGTTCACAAAAATTTGAGGGGTTTGTTGACTCATTTGATCCTCATAATCACTCTCTGACCTTGGCATATGGTTCCCATTTTTCAGATAAGGACATAGAGGTTTAGAAGAGCTTGGAGAATCTGGAGTTTGAGGAGGATCATCAGGACCTCACCTCTCTGTCTCTGCCTTCCCGTGGTTTGCCCTAAAAAGTGGACAGTCCCTCTGGGCTCCCCATTTCATAACTTCTGAGCATGGAAGAGTGTTCAAACAGAGCCAGCCAGTGCCATCCTGCTGAGAGGAGAGAATGTCAGGGTGCAGGCCTTGGCACCCTTTCACAATTTTCTTAGTGGCACTGAGCCATAAAAGATTTTCCCTTGCTTCTGGATAGAGATGGGAGAAGGGTGTGTGTGTGTAGGGATTGAAGGGTATAAGTTGTTCCCAAACCAAACTGGATCCTTCCAGTACAGGTAAAGTTCTCATTGGGTTGGACAACTTGGCTCCCTAGTGCTCTTGGGCTTGATCTGCAGCCTGATGCGTCACAGGCATCAGACTCTACCTGGGAGACAGCCCAATGTTCTGGGCTTGCTCCTCCTTTGTCTAGGAACTATGAACTGCATCTGTGGCTGGGTGTGCAGTTCTTGCCATGTGGCAGGCACAGGGGTGCCATGTTCTTTTTTCTCTGGGCTGCCCAGACATGCCACATTGATGCTACATTGCCTTGCCCAATGGGTGCAGATAGCTCAACTTAACTGATGTAGATACCTGATCAAAGGGTTATGGTTGGTGTCAGTCCATCAGACACAGTCACCAATAGATTTTTCTTGACTCCAAGGGTTGTGATCTAAGAAGAGACCATAGGAGATTGTACAATCATCTTTTGGATAATTGGGGATGCAGAAGATATTTGGGGGATGAGAAGATACTCCTAGGCAGGTGTGACTAGGAGAACACCAAAGGGTCTTTGAATCCTGAGATTCACCTCCAACTTCTTCCATCATGAAGCCAGTCATGTATGTATTCATGACTACTCAGGGATCTTGTATCACTTAGAGACTATCAAGGTTGGATCCTCACCCAATCTATAGGCAGTGTCAGGGGACTACATTTTTGAGCATCTCCCATGTGCCAAGCATCTGCCAAGTACTTATAGAGATGAGGTGGGTCAGATGAAGAAATCAGTGTGAGTTCATTTTTGCAATTTGCTCAGCACCTCACAGGCAATAAATGACAAACCTGGGTTTCAAATTCAGGTTTGTGGCCAGTTTATCCCCAGACTCATCAGAAATCACATTATAGTGGGCCATGAAAAGTGTAAGCGCCGTCTGTGCTATTGCCACAGAGCAGGGCCACTTTAGCTGTCAAAAAGAAATGTCCATCATCTTCGGTCAGGGTTGGTCATGAATTATGCAAGCTCACATTTACGTGAGGTCTGCAGGGATACGTCCTAGCACTGAATACAGATGCCTTGAGTTTAAAATAGACTGGATCAGGTGGAATGCTCTATGTTCCAAGTAGCCAAGAGATCGGTAGAGAGGTTGTTACCGCCACTAACTCCCACATCTCTGGCACCTGGCCAGAGATCATCTGGCTGTCAGAGAGAATTGAGTGAATGGCAAACTTTACTTCTTTCTCCTGCCAACTAGACACAGAGTGTCAGAGCTGGGGAAAGGGACCTCAGAGGAAATCTTAGGGGGGAAAAAAATAAGACAAATCAGACCAGACTATAAAACCAACGTGTAACAAGATAACATAATGCCAGTGAATTTGGGACCATCTAAGCCAGAGAGAATGAACTCAAAGGCCCATGGGGGCCAGGCAGGAGAGGAGCAAAGCAGGGCCAGGTATAAAGCAATTAGGAGTGGTGAGGAATGCAAGGAACCAAAGAGCACATAGGTCAGCCACTGCTCAGTCCATCAAGTGTTGCCATTGCCCAGCACTGCCAGATCTTATGAGCTGAAAATCCAGGTTTCAAATGTTGACAACTAATTTGAAGATGTTAAAACCCTTGAGAGCTCAGCAAATCCAATTCTGGACTTAGCCTATTGGCTGTGGTTTGCAACCTCTGATTCAGAGAGCTAAGCCGATTTACCCATGAACGTGCTGTGTCATTCTAGTGTCATCCCACCATGGGGCAGTCACCTTCCTGGCCTTGATGAGGTCTCAAGGGCTCAGAGTGGCTGAGGTTCAGTGGAGGAGTCCTGGGGTTGATTCACAAATGAGGATTTAAGTCTCTTCTCTGCTCCTCACTAGCTACATGACTCATGCAAGTTCATTTAACTGCTATACTCCCTTGTTTCTTCACTTGTAAAATGGGTGTAACAATACCTGCTTCCTCATACTGTGTGACAAGCAAATGAGACAACGGACAGAAAATCACCCTGTAAACCATGCTATGGAACGAGAAAATCGTGTCATTTCTGAGAATATGTACAGAGGCCCAGGAAGTAACTTGCTGGACTTTTTCTTCCTAGGCTGTTTCTTTCCAAGACCTCTCACACTCTCTGTTTGGGACTGAGGTCCTCCATATCTGAAAGGTAGCAGATACTAGTTTGTTCATTCTGTGCTGGGAGGACAACGAAACCGGTATCCAGGAAGAGGATGATGAAACCTGTGTCCCAATGAGCTAAAGATGAGGGTAGGGCTGGAACCCAGAACCTGCTACCTGCCATGATGGTGCTGCCACTTGGAGGAGCCCATCTGTCTTTCTTTCCTCATCATACATGTGGAGAAGCTCCACTTTGCCCTTTACTTTCATGATCCCATTAGGGCCATCTATATTATGCACAGTTCATGTATGACCTCTCTGTCCATTGCATGTGGAATACTAAAATATTCACAATGCTCACCACACAGACAATCCATTATTTAATTCCATTTAAAAAATACTGCACCACTTCCTTTAATAGTCACAAACCTCTATACTCTGTCCATTTTTAAAGCATTTTTGAAGTCCATAGATAAAGTCACTCAGATATACCAGTTTTCCCTATCAAAGAACTACCTAAGCCACCAGTTCCTCTGAATACATCACCTAATTTGCATTATTCCTTGGTTAAATATAGTATTTGCATGCATAAAGAATAATCTTTGAGTATGGAAAGAAATTTTATGATACTGCAATATATGGAGCTCTTTGGAGGAAAGATATTATGTAAATCTCAAGATTAAATATTAAAACAATATTACACTGCTGCCTATAAAAATGTGGAGTGTTAAGATCCATATGCTGAAACCAGTTGATTTTTAAGGGCTGGTCTCACTGGAAATTAGCAGGTGAAATTTGCTCCACAGCAGAGAAAAGATTGAGTCAGAACTTAAAAAAAACTGGACAAATTTTAAAGAAAACTCACTGAAATTAAAAATAGAAAAGTTGAAAACCCTAAGTAAATTAAATTTCCACTGTTCTTAATTCCTTTTCCTGATTCATTTCATTTCTCTCCTCTTGTTAATTCTAGAAAGTTTGTGTATATTTTTCCTTGAGCCTTGACATTGAGAAGAAACTTCCAAGTGGCTTCAGAGAGGTCCTGGTGGTTTATAAACAGCCGTGTGTTCGCTGGTGAGCTGGGCAGGTAATGCTGCCATGAGTTGAGTGTGGGTTCTGCTCCCAGCAGCCTTGAGGTTCACAGGCCCTGGAAACAGACTTTCTCATGGACCACCAGTTTCATGAAGGAAAGCCCACTAGATGCTGGCAACAGAGAGCCTTGACACATTTTTGCCAGATGCCTTTAGTCCCTACACGTGAGCCTGAGTATATAAGGGTTTAGCTGGCATGTGGTGACCAGAATGCATCCTGGTAGCCCAAATGTAGCATCCTCTGTCCATCCCAGGTCAACCAGATGACCAGGTGTCTTCCTCTTCCGTGGCTCCAAGGAAAAAAATTTAAGCTAATAATACTTAGGATGATACTAGAAGCCCTAATCCACTCAGGGAAATGCAGTGAGATTCAACCACTCTCAAGGGTGTATGTTTGCTTGTCCAAGCACTTTTTTTTTTTTTGATAGATTCTTTTTTTTAAACAAATCAATTTTATTGATATATATTAATAAAGCATAAATCCATCCAAAGTGTACAATCAATGGTATTTGGTGTAATCACATATTTGTGCGTTCATCACTTCAGTCATTCTTAGAAGACTTTCATATTCTAATAATAATAATAATAATAAACAAACTCATCACCTCTCAATCTCTCTATCCTTCCCCTGTCTTACATAGCTGCTATTCTGTTTCCTTCTCTCTAGTATATTTGTATTCATATTTTGTAAAAACAGTCTTATATATGCAATATCACCCATATTTGTGTTTTACATAAGGTTTTACTATCTTATACAGTCCCATGTTATAGTTTTTAGCTTTCCTTATAGTAATATACATGACCTTAGACTTTCCCTTTCAACCACTGTCATACCCATACAATAGAATGCTAGTTACAAACACCATGATGTACTTTCATCATTTCTATTCACTTCCAAAGATTTACGAACAACATTTTTACCAATTCTGCACAGATTAACCCTCAGCTTTCCATTCTCTACCTTCCTTCTATTTTCTGGTTACCTAAATTCTAATTAACTCCATGAGTTTACACAACATATTTAGTTCATAATAGCACAATCATACAGTATTTGTCCTTTTGTGTCTGGCTTGCTTCACTCAATATAATGTCCTTCAGTTTCATCCACGTTGTCATATGCTTCACGACTTCATTTCTTCTTACAGCTGCATAATATTCCATCGTGTGTATACACCACAGTTTGTTTATCCATTCATCACTTGATGGACACCTGGGCTGTTTCCATCTTTTGGCTATCATAACGTCACTATGAACATTGATGTGAAGATGATGTCTGTTCATGTCACTGCTCTCAGTTCTTCTGGGTATATACCTAGCAAAGGTATTACTGGGTCCCATGGCAAGTCTATATTCAACTTCCTGAGGAACTGCCAAACAGTCCTCCACAGTGGCTGCACCCTTCTACATTCCCACCAACAGTGAATAAGTGTTCCTATCTCTCCATATCCTCTCCAACATTTACAGTTTTCCAACTTTTTAATAGCAGCCAGTCTAATAGGTGTGAAGTAGTATCTCATTGTAGTTTTGATTTGCATTTCCCTAATTGCTAGTGACGTTGGACATTTTTTCAGGTGTTTCTTCACCATTTTTATTTCTTCTCCATTGCCCAAGCACTGTAAGTTTGGAGATGCATTCATTCATTCACCACAGTCATTGTGACAGCTTACCATGTGCTGAATGCTGAATCGTTGGTTCCTGCTTCTTAAGGGCTCCCATGTCATGTCTTTTCTTTCTTTTTTTCTTTTTTTCTTTCTTTCTCTCCTTCCTTCCTTCCTTCCTTCCTTCCTTCCTTCCTTCCTTCCTTCTCTCCTTCCTTCCCTCCTTCCCTCCTTCCCTCCTTCCCTCCTTCCCTCCTTCCCTCCTTTCCTCCTTCCTTCCTTCCTTCCTTCCTTAGTGGTTGCTCTAGAGTTTGCAATATACATTAACAACTAATCTGATTCCACTTCAAATGACACTAAACCACTTCACTGTAGTGCAGGTAACTTAGAGTATTGTCAACTCTGCCATCCTGCCCCTTATAACATTGCTGCATTCATTTCACTTACCCATAAGGCATAATCACCCAAAACATTGTTACTATTCTTATTTTGAATAAAATGTTAACTGTTAGGTCAATTAAGAATAAGAAAAATAAAAGATTTTATTTTACCTTCATTTATTCCTTCTCAAACACTCTTCCTTTTTTGTGTAAGCCATGATCCCCTGCATTCTTCCATCTCCCCAGTTCTGGGGCTGGTGGTTTGCCTTGTGACCTCAATCCTCTGATGGATCTAAGAAGAGCTGTTGAATTTTCAGTTTGCTCAGCTTCTTTCTTGTTGTGAGAACAAGAGACAACTTCCAAGTTCTTTACACATCAGACCAGGAACCCTATGGGCTTCTTAGGGGCTCCCATTCCATGCACCAAACAAAGTTCCAGGCACAAGGAACAGAGTGACAAACAAAACAGACTGAAATCCATGTCCTTGTGGAACTTACATTCCAGTCCATGGCACTCATTTCCAAGACTTGGATAGAGATGCCCAAAAAAGTGACAAGGTGGGCTGGTGGCGGAGCTGGGAAGAGACTCAGAGTGTGTAGGCCCTTCCACCCTACTGGTACCACTCCCTGATGCCAGCTCACACTTTCCAAAAGTTAGGATGTAACCACATGTGGTTGCTAGAGAGCATTTCAGTTTGTAGTTGTTGTTGCTACTCTCCGGTGACAGTGCATTTGTGTTGTGTTCTGACTGACCAATTTGAGCTTCTCATGGACATATGCTGGGCCACGTGGCAGCAGGTGTGGGGATTCTCCCTGTGCCGGATCCTGAACTAGTGGTACTTCTAACAGCTCGAGGGGCAGCTGAGAATGCTCCCACCCTGCATTGCTGCTAGAATGTCTAGAGTGCCCCCCATGGGACCTGGGAAGCTATTTGCTCCTTTTACTCTCTCCTGGGCCAGACACTATAAGTACATGGCTTGTTAAGTGAAAATGGGACTACTGGCAGTGAGATTACAGTAAATTCCTTACTTTGTTCAAAGTCCAAATGAAATTGCTATAACCCTCATTACATAGAGAACATCTAGTTGGACTGTGTGTTAGCCGCTGTTTGCTTTGTGACCTTGGCAAAAAAGGAGTGGTAGAGAGGAGGGGCCCTGGTATCTGTCCACATTTCCAGGCAACCATGTCCCATATCCATCTTACTAGCCATTGTACCCAAGAGTCTAGCTAGGTGCCTGAAACACAGAAAGCATTTAATAAACATTCACTGAGTGAATTAATAAATTATTGCATAAATGCATGAATGAGTGTTTCAGTCTTATTAATCTCAGACATGAGCAAACGGTGCAGCCTGAGCGCTCTCTGTGGTCTTACTTCATCAGATGTCCTTGGACAGGGGACTGTGATTAGAATTGAGACCCTACATGTTCCCAGAAGTTGGTGAGGCCTGGGGCTTCTGGGGTGCATTTCCCCCAAAAAATATGGCTCTGAGGGAATCACTCTGCTATAACCCAGGATGGGCAGGGACCCAGCTGTTTGAGCAAGCACAGTGGGGGTAGCCGTGATGGCACTCCTCGCTCTTGTCTGTCCACCTGCATGCCACCGCCATGCCTATCATTTTCACAGCGCCATCCATGTTAAACAGGCAGGAGCACCGGGAGCTTTTGAATGCAGCAATTAACAAAACAGTAATCAAGCTAAGTGTTTAATTTCAGAAAATTAACATCTTCTCTGAGCGGATGCGAAAGATAGGGGGAAGAAAGGCACATTAAATGTGCTGGGTAAATAAAGGCAACACTGGACCACAAATATTTTCCAAGGCAAGGAAGACTCTTTGCAGATCCCCCTAGGGCTTGGAATGAATTTCCTTCTGAGATCCGAGCTTTGGGACAACATTAGCTATTGAATTGGGCCATAGGACTTAATTGTTTTAAGGGATAGAGCAAATCTTTTCCCTATCTAGAAGAGCTTTGGGGGAACAAGGGCTCAGTCATGCCTGCCGTAAGCATATCTGCCCCATAGAAAATCCCAATGCGATGTGTGTTGTCCTTTTCTGAATTGTACTAATTGTAAGGGTAACACAATGAGTTCTTGTATGTGTGTCTTTTTCCATGTGTGTAGACCACATTTCTCCTAATAGAATGAGGGCTCCCTCGGGGACAGGACCACATCTTACTCAGCCTAGTAACCCTGCACCTAGACACTGTGCTCTCTGTTACTGGGTGCCTTGGGTGGCCTGGCATAATGTCCACAGTCTGTGGTGCTCATAAGCAAATGGGCTGGTACTTGTTTGCAGGAATGGGTCTGTAGGTGGGGAGGCAAGCTCGTGAGGAGATAGATGGCTGTGTTCAGGGAGGCTGGGTGGAGACGGGAAGATGCAGAGGACCTCCTAGAGTCTGCTTTGATGCCCCTGATGGAATCGAGTGCCCATTATGGAGAGCTGAGAGGGCAAGGAAGGCAGCTTTGCATGAGCGATGCGGTGACGTCTGAGGCACAAACAACCAGTCTTGAGGCTCCCTGATGGGGTGCCATGCCTGAGGAGGGAGATTGTATTGAGCCTGGTGAGCCTGGTGCTGCCTGACAGAGCACCAGGAGCCTGTGTGCTCGGAGGGTGGCGGGGTTTCCAGGGAGGGCACAGGAGATCAGATTTAATGAGCAACTTCCCCTGAGGGTCTCACAGGCAGCTGATATCGAGAACAAAGAAACGAAAGCAGGAAAACGAGCAGGTGGCTTGCAAGTACCTAGGAGACATCGCAGGGTCTCCCCCTAAAATTTTCAGAGACAGCGTGAAGGGGAGGCAGGTTTGGTTCTACATACGTGTCATTTGTAGAGATCTGGAGTTCTCAAGCGGTGGTATTATTTAGGCACTTGGGTAATCAGGCTTCTATTTTCTCTGTGAGGTAGGAGGTGAGGTTGGTTGCTGAGAGTGAAGAGGGGAACATTGGGGTTGAAGTTCTGAGGACAATGGTAAGGGTTTGGCAGTGCCATTGCAGAGAATGGGCGATTGAATCGACCAGAGAAATCCAGGATTTCCAGAACGTGTTGCGGGCTCATTTAGGTTGGTGATCACATATTCACAAAGCTGCCCATTCTGCCCTGCAGACTCTACAGGAAGTGACCTGTGCATCTATCCTGGGTTGAGCTTTGCCAGTTGTATGCCATGGAAAGATAAAGGCAAACCCATGCCTGACGGTGTGGAGAGTACTGTCAGCTATGACACTGTGTTGATGGAAGCTAAGTCAGATAATGAGGGACATGAATAAAGAAGACGGCTGATGCATTGGCGAAAGAGGGCCAGACGAGGGCAGGAAGGGTCGCAGTGGGATTATCTGCCGTTGCAGTGAGGAAGCAGAATACTTGAATTGGTGGTTTTGCAAGTGGAGGAACTTCAGATGAGGCAAAGTCCAGGCGTGCCACGGAAAAAGGCAGGCATGGAAGAGTTTAAGAGTTGGGGGAACGGCGAGGCCAGGCTGTGGAGTGCATCACTCATGCGGACATTGAGGCCGAGCTTCAGGCACAAGTGAGGCTTGGCATGAAGCAGAAGCCAAAGTGTTCAGTGAGTGGGGAAAGCGATGGTGGGAGACTTTGAGAGTGGGGGTCCAGCTAAATGGCATTTTACAAAGAGTGCAGGAGATGGTGAGTAATGGTGTGGACTGGGCAAGGGGTAGCAAGAAGGCTGCACCCCGCTTGTTGACGCCGAGGTGTGCGGGGTGCAAAAACATCAACCACCACATCTTGAGAGAGCTCCAGAGCAGGGGTGTCCCCAGGGGACAGCTGGTTTTCCTTACAGTGGGCAGGACAGGCATGCTCTGAAAGGAGGTTGAGCTCAGGTACTGGGGAGTTCACTGACTATCAAGCAGCCATTTCAGAGGGCACAGGTTGCGATGTTCACGGTGGATGCATGGGGGGAGTTGGGGTCGAGGAAAAAGAGGCCCAGAACTTTGTGGGAATGGTGGCCTTGTCAGATGGAAACCTGCCTGAGCAGCTCCTTGAAATGAGGCGTTCAGGCCAGAAGAAGGACGATCACGGTGACTCAGCTCCCCTGCCCAGGGTTGGGGGCAGTGATGTCAGTCTTAGGGTGGTGGTGGGTGACCCCCTGCTGCAGTAGGCATTCAGCTGAATGAGCATGAATGAGAGCCAGGAAGTAACCGGGGCGCACACCCACTCGAGCGCTGGCATTTCCAGTGAATTGCCTTCTGTGATCCAATGTTCGACAAACCAAAGCTTCAGTGGCGTTCATCCACACCAGAGAAGGTTGGCGGACCTGTGGGAGGCAGCGCTGAGCTGCATGCCCCAGCTGACCTGAGTCCCCATGGCAGCAGTCACACCCACCCCAGGGTGCCTGCCTAGGACAGGCACTGCCTGATAAGGATCCCCCACCCCCACCCCCCACATCCCTTCACAGCCTCCCTCAGCTAAAAGGTCACAGCTCCCAGGTGCACTGTCATTGCCAAAGGTAAAGGACCGTTTCCTGATGCACCTTCTGATTATCCCAGTAGCGAGGAGGAGCTGAGTGGAAATGCCAGGTTGAGGGTGACCCGGAAGGCAGAAATGCCCTCCCAGGACCACCTGGCCAGGATACCTCTTCCTCCTCACATGGGTCCCTGCACACTTCTTCCTTGGGTGGGAGTGGTCTGTGGGGACCCTTGATGTCTCTGTAAGTGTGAGGGGTCCCCAAAGGCAGTGCCTGTCTGTGATTAAAGCAACTCTGACTGCCTAATCCCCCCACCCTCTGCCCAGGCCTGGCATCCTCCAGGGGCTCTGAAAATGCTAATTGTGTGAGTTCGTGAAGGAGGCAGGGAGGGAGGGAGAGCCACTGGCCTCAGGAAAAAGAGGCCAGGCTATTTTTGGCTCTGCCTAACCCTCTGGGGACATAAGGAAGTCACTTTACCTCTCTGGCCTCAGTTTTCTAATCTATAAATTGTTCAGAGTTGTCAGAAAAATGAATGACCTCTGATGTCCTTTCAAAATTTAACATTCCGCTCTCCAGATTTCTAGATATGTGGTTCTCGAACTTGCATCAGCATCCCCTGGAGGCCTTGTTAAAACAAGTGCTGTCCTCCCTGCCAATCCCCGGAGTTTCTGAATCAGTCAGTCTGGAGTAGGGCCTCAAGATTCTGCATTTCTAACTGGTTCCCAGATGCTGCTGGTCCAGGGCCCACATTTGGAGCACGAGCAGGGTCAGGTTGGATGATCCCAACGAAACATCCTCTCCTCAACTCTGTTCAGATGTAATATCTGAAACGAGGGCTTCTGCTATAAACTTCCATCCTCAGAGCAACCCTCTGAGAGCTGCCATGCTCTCCCTTGGCTGGGAACCAAACCTTCAGTGGATGGACCAGTGAAGGAAGGCAGTAAGGCCTGACTCAGCCACCCAGGTCTGAAGCCCTCACTTTCTCTCTCACTCATTGAGTTCCACGACAAGGTTCAACCATTATTCTACAACAGCACCAAACCAATGCCACACACTGAAGGAAAGTGTGAGGAGTAAGATAGGAAGAGAGTGGAAGTGTCCTCTCAAGGCAAAGCATGGTGCAAAAGCAAACTGAAAGTCAGTGTCCACAATAGGAGGAAACAATTAGAAATATAAGTCAGCTTTTGCATTCGTACCTGGTCTACAAACTAATTACTTATTTGTCTAATCTACTTTGGCCAGAACTGTTACTGCACCAAAAATATTTAATGAGTCAGGCTTCTTAATGTAAAATTCAAGCATATTTGTGCAATGAAATGAGTTTTCATCAACAGAGAGAGAACTTATCTAAGCAGTACCTTCTCAGCAAAGAAAGTTTCTCCTGGAATGGAAAGGTCAATGGAGACAATTCATCTGCATGCAAATTGTTCTTTGTCATTAATACCAGTGGGCTTGAAGTCATTGAAGTACAGATTTGAGGTCATTTCTAAGGATGCTTTTTACAAGGAAGAAGACAGCTCGCCACCCCCAATCTCTCACTCCCAGCCTCATCACCCGTACCTTTTAGAAGCTCATATGATTTCATCTGAGGCC
>JAQZBX010033716.1:0-25274 GCA_029593785.1 Cabassous unicinctus
TTAGGTAATCTAAGCACCTTAAAAAAAAAAAAAAATATATATATATATATATAATAACATTTATGTAAACAAATGCACATATATGCATATGTATTTATATATCATTTTACAAATATTGGTATGTATTATGAAAAATTTGATTTTTACCCACAATAAAAATAAATAAATAAATAAACTAAAGGTTTATGATGAGGGCCTAAACTAAAGGTATAATTGACAAATAAATAGCCTCATGTGATTGCACAGGTTTTACTAGGCAGGAGAAGAAAGTGGAATCATTCTCCTGTCTAGTCAGTAATATTTTCCAATGATTACTCTCTACCTTGTTTTGTTATTTATGCAAGTTTATCACCTCTATTAGATTACCAGTTCTTGAAGGAAGATCAGTGAGAACTGTGTCTAATTCATCTTAGTATTAACCGCACTTTCTAACATAGAACTTACACGTAGCAACCATTCTGTAAATATGTGTTGAATGTACAGGAAATACAGGATTTGTGTGTGTGTGTGTGTGTGTGTGTGCACAAGTTGAATCGGGGGAGGGCACTTAACCAAGAGAGAGCCCTTCAACTATCGCCTGTTCAGAGGTTACTCTCTTGTCATCTTGCACGTCCACAAGGCAGCTGTGGCCCATCAGAGACCTTCAGAGAAGGCTTCAGAGTGTCCCCACAAGCTGCCTTCTTAGAGATGGTGGGCTCTAGTCTAATTTCCAAAAGAGTCCAAAGAAAACTGCCAAGCATTGGAAAATGATCTGAATTCATGAGAAAGTCTCCCATGAAGGTTAAATTTACTTGCCATTGACAGGGAAGAATTAAACAAGAGTTTCTTCTCAAAGTTTTCATATACCCACTCACCAGTTTCTTGATGCCTAAAGTTTTGGGTCCACCAGGATTCTCTAAAATCATCCATTTCCAAGCCGCATTCCAAGACCAACAGTATTTTGCATTCTATCACTGAGCTACACCCCCTGGCTATTATTTTGCATTCTAGAATAGCTGAATTTAATGTTTCCTTTTGTCACAGAACTTCCATATTTTCTTTTTTTTTTTTTATTTATTTTTATTATTTATTTATTTCTCCCCACCCCCTCGTTGTTTGCACTTGCTGTATCTGTTCGTTGTGTGCTTGTCTTCCTTTGTAGGAGGCACCAGGAACTGAACCTGGGACCTCCGATGTGGGAGGGAGGTGCCTAATTGCTTGAGCCACCTCCATTCCCTGCTTTGTTGTGTCTTTCATTATGATTTTCTTCGTGTCTCTTGTTGCATCATCTTGTGTCAGATTGCCATGCCTGCCTATCATGCCAGCTCGCTGTCTTCTTTAGGAGAACACCAGGAACCGAACCACAGACCTCCCATGTGGTAGGCGGGAGCTCAATAGCTTGAGCCACACTCACTTCCCCATATTTTCTGTTTAGTAATGCAAATCACAATAGTATGACAATCAAGCCTTATCATAGATATGGGAAAAAATATAGGGTTCTCTTCTTTTGTACACATAAAAACCCCCGTTCTTGATGGCTTAATTATTTCCAGTGTTCTAAGAGAAAAGATTTTTCAGCTCTTTATTTATGATGAGTTGAAATTTATTAACTTTATTAATAAAATAGTTAAATTTCCAAGGCCTAAATTAGAGAATGAGTTAAAAACAGAAGTCAGCTTTAAGCAAAATGCTAAAGCACATGTCCTCTTCCTACTACTTGTTAAATCCATAAAACTTTGTTGGGGATGGGCAGTAAAATTTAAAAAACAACAAAACCCCCTCCTTGGGTGCCATTTGCCTGGTTGTGCAGGTGCCCTCAGAGCACGCGGCCAGCCTTGTGCAGTAGAAAGTCCAATAGTCACCCTTGACGAAGGCCTGCTTCAAATGCTGCCCCCTCCATCCAGCCATCCTGACCACCAAGTCAGAAGCCGTCTCTGCTCACTGATCATCCCATGTTTTATCAACCGCGTTTCTTGGATCCCAAGAGGGTCCAAAAGGAGTTCCAAGAACCCACTTGGTGAGAGGGTAGGGGGTTAAAAGGGAGGGGCTCCCCCTCGAGCTCAGCTGAAACAGCTGCACTTTCACCTGTAATATGTATTGGGTTTCTGCTTACAATTCCACTTGAAAAGAAAAAAAAAAAGCTTCAAAACCACAAATGCATAGTGAAATATCAGTATTACTGGACCATTCATTGCAGATAATCCAGATTGTTACACTTTAACTAGACATTGTCCCATTATCAGATAACATATCAGAATATGTATTTCTATTTGGGATTAGGAAAACTTGATCACGGAGCTAATGACATTTATCATATATTGTCTCATATCACAGTTACTTGAGGGCTTGTTTTATCTTCTCTACAAATTTAAAACCTTGGTATCCTTTAGAGTACCTGTCACCGAGCCTTACACTCTGCTGTTCAACAAATACAAGTTGAATGGCAGTAAGAATGTTATGTCACGTTCACTAGTGAACAGATTTATGTGGCAGGTCCCAAAGGAATGAACCTATAAAATTCTTATCTCTGGTTTCTGGACAGACACACAAATAGACACGAGTTAAAAAGGGGACTTTACAAACCAAACAGGAAGTTCTACACCACTGTTGGAAACAGAGATTTTAATGTGGCACACAAAGGCGGTAACTACCTTTGAGAAAGCTCAGCGTCTTGGCGCCATTTGTAAAAGTCCCCCAGAGTTTCTGGGCTAAGGTGCAAAGCACAGGGTGACCACATGTTGACTCTTGTGTGGATGCCTAATTTGCATAACATGTTCTGATGCTTACACAAGTCACCTTATCTGTGAAAGGTGACAGAAAAAAAAAGATCAGCGGGCACCTAAATATTCTTAGAGAGTGAAGGTGAAGGCCTTTGAGAACACGGTTTCCGCTTCAGATAAACACGTTTGGAAAGAAGAACGAAATATTGGCCAGCCTCAGTGCCGGCGTGATCGAGTCAAGTCCTTGGCACAAAGTGGACACCCAATAAATATTTGTTGAATGAATGAAATGGCTGCCCCCCCGTCCTGCTCCAACTTGTTCAGTCAGAGGCCAGGTAGTTCAAAGCACTCTCAAAGCCACACACCTACCTATCTGCTATTCTTTTGGAGGAAAATACCACAACTATTGTTTCTAGAGAGTTCATGACAAGGTGAAAATCTTCTGGACCATCAGGCATGGCTAGCCAGTGCACGTCAGAGCACCCACTAGCTCAGGTGGGGGAGGTGTGCTCAAGAGTCCTGGACCCTGAGCATCAGGGACCTTGGGGCCCTAAAGAGGAGATGATTGTAGGATGTTGTTTACAAACATCCCTATGGAATGCTCTTTGTGGTGCAAATGCAAGGACTACAAAGTAGAGACAATCCTGCCTGTCCCCTACTGTGCATTTCCTGGTTTTCTTTGTGGGAGTCAAAAGTGAGCAACCTGAAATAAACCCTCAGGAGATGATCTGTCTTTTGTGCATTGGAACCTCTGATACTGGGTAACATACCAGAATCCCGTGGCAGAGACAGTGAGAACAGGTGCACCTGTAGGTGAAGGGGTGTGGTGGCGAGGGGCCATATGGGTGTGTGTCCTCCCATGCCTGTGTATGAATGCTAGTGTGGAAGCAAGAGAAATGGGGGCGCGTCATTACAGACTCTCTTCATCACCTCCTTTCTCACCGACCCACGATATTAACTGAAATCTCGTACTTCCTATGCTCATCTTACAATCACTGATACAGCTCCATGCTGTTCATTTTGGCAGGTACTAAATTGAATGAGCAAAGAAATTTTGACAGCAGTCTGGATTTGCTACCAGGTACCCAAATGAAGAAGCCTAAGAGGAAGAACAAGTTGGCACTGAAATCTAGATAAAGCCAAGGTATTACCATCTCAGTGACTGAACAAATCCTTCACCTTTCTCTAGTTTAGTCATTAAATCATGTTTTTACCAAACAAATAGTTATCATGTACCAAGCACTTGGGATTCATTCACTCACTCAAGAAATATGTATTAAGTCCCTACTATGTGCCAAGCACTGACCAAGTGTTGGAATGCAACAGAATAAAACAGGCAGTTTCTGCCCTCAGGGAACTTATATTCTAGTGTGTGTGTGGAGGGGGGTGGATGTCAGACAATGAATAAAAGGGAGGAATAAACGGGGAAAAGGATAAAGGGATGGAGGCGTGAAGAATTTTCTTGTTAGTTTGGTTTTTGTTTATTATTATTATTTTTGAGAGAATGAAAATGCTCTAATGATGATTGAGGTGATGAATACACAATATGTGATTATACCAAATACCATTGATTGTACACTTTGGATGAATTGTATGCTTTATTAATATGAATCAATAAAATTGATTTGTTAAAATGATTTGTTAAAAAAAAAAGGTTAAAGAGGGTCAGGGGTGATCTTTTATATAGGATGTCTGGAGAGGCCTTTGAAGACACCTGAAGAAAGCTAAAGGGCAGGACACGCAGGTATCTGGAGGAAGAGGGTCATAAGGATGCCTCCTATTAGACACAAAAGCCTTTTAAGTGGCTTCAAATCTCTTCTGGGAAGAGACAAAGTATGAATCAGCCGTAAGTGCCTTACCTACCTAACCTGGACAAAATGACTAAAATGTGGATAAAATAAGACGAATGTAAAAAAGGATTTTTAAAAGCATGGAAGTCTATGTAAACATAAGGTAAAATTATTTATTAGTCACCGGCTTCCACTCAACAATCAGGATCAATTATGTGCCTATATTTGAAGGCTTCACCCACAAACAATTGGTGCTGGCCTGAGTTCAAGAGCTAATACAAATGCCAGAAAGCCCTAGGGTTAGGGGTGCCTCTGAGTGACTGTCTAACGCGTAGCACCGGTCGCTCCACCTGCAGTCTGCACACGGATACAGTCTCAGAACATTTCCTGCTGCACTTGACTTGGTGAAACTGAAATCGCCTAACCAAGATCTGAACTGAATTTCTTTATTTACAAGGAAATCACTGGTTAGAAAATTCCTTAGCCTTTGGCAATCAGCCAAGGAAGTTCATTAGAACAGGTTAATGTATTCTAAGGACTGATGAAATGCTAATTGGATAGCTTGGAGGGGACCCATCAAGCTATGAGGACTTTCTCATTCAATATGTTCTCACCTTCCAGTTTCTCTCACATTTTTCCTTAAATTTAACTTGGGGGGATAATCGAGAACATACATGCACAAATTCAGCCTGAATATGGCATTTTGGAGGAAAACCCCAGCTGAGTATACACAAGTGTGTTTCAGCTTTGCCAGAAGAAAAATAGTTATGCATTATACATGGACTATAAAGACTTTTTTTTTGGGGGGGGGGGTAAGCAATACTTTAAAATGTTAAATTTTAGAACTTAAAATGTTCCATGTGTTTAGTTTCCTATTCGGAAAGAGAAGTGATTGAAAATTCACTCTCAGCATACATGCAGTATGATATTTTAGGAATGTTTAATATATTATTATTTCTATATAGCTATGGAATTTGTAAACACGGCTTCTACATTCATTACTGGTTGAAGTCAATGGGTCATTTATTCAATAAATATTTATTGGGCACCTACTATGTGCTAGTTTCTGTTTTAGGTTTAAGAGATACAACAGCAAACAAAGTCCATAAATTCCCATATACTAGGGGAGAAAGGCCAGGTAAAGTCAGGTAATGAAAAGGACCACGGAGAAATTATTATTCTGCTTTATGCAGGGAAAGGGAATGTATTAGTCAGGGTTCTCTCAGGAAACAGAATCAACAGGAGATATCTGTCAATAATATGAGATTTTATAAGAGTCTCTCACGCAACCGTGGGGATGCACAAGTCCAGCTCCACAGGCAGGCTGCAAACCAGTGGCTCCGATGAAAGTCCGACGAAGGGTCGTTGATGAGTTTCTGGAAGAAGTTGCCTGTCCAACGATGAGCTGGGAAATTCTCTCTGAATGTTGAAATCACTTCCCCTTTTAAGTCATTCAAATGATTGGATAAAAGCACCACCCATTGATGATGTAATCTCCCTGATTGATGCAGATGTGATCAGCCATCCATGCAGTAAACTTACTGGTGATTGAAGTCCATAAATGCTCTTGTATTACAATTAGCCCAGTGCTTGTGGGAACAAACACCTGGACACAATTACCTGGCCGAGTTGACACATTAGCCTAACCATTACAGGGAATGTGGGCAGAACTGTTATTTTAGAGGAAAAGCCTCTCTGATGAGGTCTCATTTGAATAAAGACAGCTCAAGTGAGGAAGAAGCCATGTGGCTGTTTGGGGGAAGAGTGTCCCAAGCAGATGGAATTGTGCATGAAGTTTCTGGAACAGCCTGAAGGCTACTGTGACCGGAGCAGGGTGAATGAGAAGGAGAGCAAGTAAAGGATATGAGGTCTTACATAAAACCCCGTCTCAGGGTTCCTGGTACCCCTGAAGTGGAATGACCACGAGGGCCACAGTCCAGTGGTAGATTAAAGCCTGCTGTCAAACGGCACTCTCCTCATTGATTCTAGTTTCCCACATAATAACTGGTTCAGCATCAACCTTACTACATTTAAAAAATGGATATTTGCTGTTTTCCCTCCCGGCCCATTTACTTCTGCATTCCTCTCCCCACCCAATTTTCCCATATTACAAGGCTTAATTCAAGCTCTGCCTCCCGCAAGAATCCTCCCCTAACTCCTTCAGCTGACACGGAGCTGCTCTTCCTGCTGTGCCTGGAAGCCTTAATCTAGCACTTCAGGATACCCTGAAATTGTATGGGAAGGAGTCGGTGTGTGATTCTCTGTGTTTTCCCAATGCGAGTGTTCATCAGTTCTATGAGATTTAAAAATGAGCCCATGATTTACAAAGGTTGGGAACCGCTGCTCTTGACAGGTGTTCTTCAACATAAATTTGCACACGGTCATCTTCATTTTATTAAGGTTTAATTCAGTAGCTCTGGGGTGAGGCCTGGTGCTGCTGGTCCAGGGACCCTACTTGGTAGCAAGAGGCTAGACTATTTCTCGTCGGCACTCCTATCTATAAACTGACTCATGGCTCTCTGGCTCCCTAAGCAGACTGCAAGCTTCTGGAAAGCAAGGGCAGTGCTGACACTACTTGGCTATTCTCCCACATGATGGACTTAGAGAAAAATAGCCCAATGTTGGACCAGACAGGTGCTCTGCAGATACTAGTGCATTAATTAAACCAGGTCAATATATCCTCTCTATACTGTACTCATTTTCTTAGTTTCAGTTAGGTTTCTAAAGTTACCACCAGTCTTCGAAGGCTGAAAACCTTTCGGCAATTCAGGGCATAACCTCAGAACCCCTAAAATCTTCCTGAAACAAAGCTTTTTTTCTCTCTTCTAATATGCAGTCACCCAACACATTGAAATCTAAATCCATCAAATCGAAAGGCCATCACAGGAATGCACTCATTTGAAAGGATAATTTACTACATAAGGGCATTCTCTCCTCTCTGAAGATCTTCAGTACATAAAAATAGCATGGATCATCAAAGAAGCCAGGGAAGATCAAATCAGTACCTCCAGGCACTTGGAGCAGGGTCTGGATAAATCCTTTAAAACCCAGAAGTGAAGTCTCATAAAGAAACCGCAGAGAGGGAGAGACAGGAGGTGAGGAACACCGTAGAAAAGTGAAAACGGGGGGTTTTGAATAAATTGCTACCTCAGACAACCTGCCACTCTATATTTACACAAGCTGTAAACGAAGTTATTTACTTAGTCATGTGGAAATAAAGCATTTTTAACGGCAGCTAACAACAGAGCAAATGAAAGAAAAATTTTACACACAAGACATATGTGTAAGGAATGTCTTTGTGTGCAAAAGGAATTTTTCATATGGTATTTTATAAATATATACACATAGTATTTGTACTTATAAAAATACCATATGTAATGAAAGCTAGGCATAAATATTTATAAAAATACCTTTATCTAAGTAGGCCACTAGCATTTAACACTGTTCAATAAACTCACGTATGAAATATATGCACTTGTGCCAAATGGAACATATATTTTGAAAAATGAACCCCAAGTAAAACTCTCAGGAATCTGGAGTAAAACCCAGGTATTTGCCAAAGGAAACTTGGGAGCAGTTGCCACTTGAAGAAAGGAAACAATGCCTGCTCTCTTATCTTCACGGACTGCTTTGCTTGCAACACTTGTAACATCCCTTCCGCAGAGTTTCCTACTAGACTTCCAACCTCGTGGCCATTTGACCTGCCCACTATTATTTTCATTGAGGCTTTTAACACTCCACCCAAGTATTCTGCTTTCCAGAGCTGTTGTGTCTGTTTCCTTCTCGCTTCACCTTAATGTCAGCCGGGGTTTACAATGTCTGCTTAATGCGCACCCTCTAGGGTTTCAGGCAGACACGGGGGCATCGCTGTGATGACCCCAAGCTGAGAGCGCGCTGGAGCTTCCTGGGCCCCGGAGCAGCTCTGCTTTGTGCCAGGGTTTCCATCCAACCTTAGAGTCCCAGCGCCGGAGCCCACGACTCCCCCGGGTCCCAGCCCCCTGCCCAGGCCGGCCTGGACTTGGTAGGCGGAAAACGCCGCCCTTTCCCGTCGCCTACTCATTCCCCAGACAGGAGGAGGAAGGGACGGGGACCGATTAAGAAAATTTACATTAATTAACCGGGTTCAAGCTCGGCCCCCAGGCGGAGGGGCGGGGCCGGCTGCGGCGACAGCGGGAGTGACAGGCGGGCGCAGGTGCCGCGGGCGAACGTCCGCTCCGGGGCCCGCAGCTGCGCCGCTGGCGCCTCACTGCGCCCGGGGAAGCGCCACCCGCCTGCTCCAGATTCAGGCAAGTCCCTCCAAGGGACCCCGAAGAGGTCCTGCAGGACAAGCCTTCCCTGACCCGGAAAGAGCTGCTGCGTCTGCTGTTCCCCGCGCGCCCGCTCGCGGGCACCCCGCGTCTCCAGCGTGCCAGATCCACCCTCCGGGTTTTGGCGGCAGCTGCGAGGGGAGCGAGCTGGAAACTGACAGGACGCGACCCCCCCACACGCCCCCTCCGGGGCTGCGACGCGCCGCACACCCGCGGCCGGGCGGTGGGGCGCGGTTAGGTGGCCCCGCTTCCCCGCGGGTTTCCCGCCCGCCGCAGCCTGGCAGGGCCAGGCGGGCTGTGGAGCGCGGCGCGGTGGGCGCCCGGGGCTTGGTGCGGGGTCCGGGTGCGCCGGGGGCCCATTGTCCTCGGGCGCCGAGGCGCGGCAGCCCGGGTCCCTCTCGGAGCCCAGCGCCCCACGTTTCTTTGTGCCGAGAGCCGACCGCGGCTTCTGCTCCGAGGGAAGCCGCATCCCCGAGGCTGGCGCCGGGGAGGTAACAACGGGCGCGCGCTGTCCTCCGGGGGCCGCCGCGGGTCACCGCCCCCAGGGGCAGCGGCGCAGGTAGCGCCGCCGGGTGGGTCTGCTCGGCCGCCCGCGCCCCGCCCCGGCCCGCCCCCCGCGCCGCCCCGCGCCGCCCCGCCCTGCGCCGCCCCAGCCCCGCGCAGGTTCAGTGCTCGCGTCCCGCGGCCTCGCGCTCACTCTCGCTCCCATTCTCGCTCCCGGCGGCGGCCGCGGCGGGCGCAGAGCGCGGCGTGGCGAGGGGAGCCCGGAGACGCCGGGGAGCGCGGAGACCCAGGGGCCGGCCGCGGGCGCCCTCACGCCGCCTCGGGGCGGGCAGCGCTGGGAGGAGGCGCCGCGCCTGCCCAGCCGGCGAGACGTGCGCGCAGCGGCCCGCACGGCGTGCGCTCGCCGGCCGCGTCGGTGCGGGGCGTCCCGGCCCCGGGGGCAGCGGCTGGGATCCGTGGTGGCTGCTGGTGAGTCGCTGCCAGCCACTGGCTCCTTTCTCTCGGCCTGTCGGTGGGTCTGTCCAGCCGGCGGCCGTGGCCGTTTCCGGTGTGCTCGGGGTGCTAGTTTGGGGACGAGCAGGGAGCGGGGATACCGAGGGCATCGCCTTCCCGGCTGGTGTCAGAAGGACCAAAGGGGCCGTGACGCACGCCGGGAGGGCGCCGGGCCCCACCGTTCGTGCCCACCACTTTCCAGGGTGGGGCTGCGCGGCGGCACTGCACCCTCTCCGAGCTGTTGACAGAGCCATTTCTGGGGTGCGTATTGCGTTTTTCCATCCGCGAACAAGCCGCACATGGCTGCCGCGCCCCTCGCGCCCTGGGTTGGCACCACATAGAGCCGCACATGGGTGCACGGCGCGGATCTGTCGTGGCAGTGCCCGCCGGGTGCCCACCCACTTGAGAGGGCATTGTAAGTGGAGCTCCAGCCCGCAGATCTGGCAGTTGAATCCCCACCCCCACCCCCCGAAGGTGGTTTCTGAACAGCTGAAGCATTTCTCAAGAATTTTCCTCCCTTTTCTTTCTCCTCGAAACTAAGTGTCTTGACGCAGACAAGTATCAGACGGAAGGATGAATGGAACTGGCCAGTGATTTTCTCGTTATGAATTATTACACTCGATCCCCCAGTCGACTTTGGGAGGCATGTGTTTCGTCTTATAAATAGAAAGTAGCATATTTTTTTGGCAGGACCTCCTTTATACTGTACAGTCTAGGAGAGGTCAGTTTAAAAATAAATATGCACTTCAATGTTACGTTCCGGAGAGCCCGGCTGTGGGGCTGGGACAAGCTGCGTGGACAGCAGCATCAAAGCCGGGAGCGCAGCTGTGTTGAAAGGAGTAAAAGCCCCAGAGTGCAGCCGCGGCTGACAGTCGAGTAATTACATTTTGTTTAAGAGAAAGAAAAAAAAATGCATGAATTAAAACGAGGGCGGGAATAGTAATGTCAAGATGGTATTGCAACATGAATCTTTCTGGCCCCGTGTTTGGGGGGGTGGGCTGCTGATGTGTGCCGAGGGTGTAGGGGATCCGGGAGGGAGGCTCCAGGAGGGAGGAGGAAACTGATGAATGTGTTAGGGAGACAAAGATTCCCTCCCCTACTGTCTCCCATCTCCCACCCCCCTGCTCTTAGGCCTGACAATATTTAAAGAGTTCCTTGGAGTTGCTGCCTTTTTAAAAAGAACAAAAATTAGGAGAGCAGCAGATGTCTGTATTTTAACAGCCAAGCCAGCTTTGTGGACTTGCCTTTAACATCACAGGAGACAAAAGGCTCACCATGAAGCAGTCCAGCAGACAGTTAATGCAACATTACTTGATGGCTCAGGAGTATCCCTAAGGTGACTTCAAAGAATCGTATAATGTTCGAACTTAGATCTTTCATCTAACACCTAGGAAATGGAACTTCTTTCTTCTGGGCAGTTCCAGGTCTTCTCTTGGATACTACCTGTAATTTTTATGAGCTCTTATGGGCGGTTAAGAATAGGTGTACAGGTAGGTATGTGACACAACCCCTTTTCAGAATAGCTTTAGACACTGAGGGAGGGGTTGGGGCAGCTGTGAGATGGGATGCACTGTTGTGTATAAAATAAATTATAATGACCACTGATATATCTAAGGAATGGTTGACATTTCTTCGTGAAGTCTCCCAAAGGGCCTCGCCCATTGAATAGAACACTCAGTACCAGCCTCTGGGCTCACAGATGAGAACTTTAGAGGGGAAATTTGCTAAGTGTTGTTGGACCCATGGCAGTTGTCTGTTTTCCGGTGGTATCATCTGCTAGAGACTTGCATTAGGAATTCCATGATTGGAACATGGTGCTGTGGCTGTGGCTGTGGCAGCAGCTACAGACATGAAATAAGTGAGCTCCCCCTGCCCTCAAAATCTGAGCAGTGAAATTGTTTTGTCTCTCAATGGAACATGTAAAAGCAGTGTGAGTAATAAGGGTTGCAAATTTCTTGCTTCTTCTTGTAAATTTAAATGTGCAAGACGAGTAAACACAGAGCCATAAAAAAGATGGTGGGAGTGCTCACACAAGCTAGTTTGCTCTATCTGCTCTCCAACTTTTCCTTTAATATGGCAGTTTGTTTTATGTCCAGTATGTTCACCAAAGCTGCCCTTTTTTTTTTCACTAACAAAATTCATGGTATTCAACAGTGTTGTGGATAACGTTATTTTAACCTCTTTTTACCCAACGATTTCTACCAGGCAAAAAATTTTTCACAAGCTCTTTCTCCATTAGATTTCTAGCCATAGCATTGATTTCCAGAGAGTGGAATACAATTCATAACCTGAAAAAAACCTCAGGAAGACTGCTCTGAGTTTTTAATTTATTATTAAAATTGTTGCTTTTAGTCCAATTTCATTTTGACTTGACCTTATTTCTTTTTAATCAGAATCCCCTGGCCCTGTGTTTTTTCTTCTATGATTGAATAAGAACCTAGATCCATTTTTAAATGCAGTATGTTTGCCAGAGAACGGGTATAGCCATTCAGAACTGCCAAATTCAGGCAGCCACTCAATCTCCTTTACCAAGCACTGAACCCCAAGAATTCTCCTAACATAGCTCACTGTTCATGACTGTGGCTATTAAAGGTGCTTTCTGGCTGGAGCCCACCCTAAATGGCTCTTCTTAGCCCTTTACCTTTATTAACTCATGTATTGCTAACAATTATTCTGTGAAGGAGGAACTGTTAAGATCCCATTTTATAGATGTGGAAACTGAGGGCAGACCAGGTATATAATTTGCCCCAAAACACACCTCAACATGGGTATGCAATTTAACAACACAATATGTACAAATATAAGTGGCTAATCCTACAGGAGTGTCAGAGGCTTTAGGAACAGGGGATGGGAAAGAACCCGGAGGTTAAGAAACCACTCTGACTTGACTGCCTTCCTGGGCTCATATCCTGATTCTGGCACTTAATAATTGTGTGACTTTGGGCAAATGACTTAGCCTTTGTACATCAGTTTATCTCCTGTAAAATGGGGATACCAATATTACTGTAAGGATTAAATGAGTTAAAAAATATGAAGCACTCAGACCAGTGCCTGGCCCAGAGTAGGTACAAGAGGTCCAGGGAGCAGATGTGGCTCAAGTAGTTGAGTGCCCGCCTCCCACATGGGAGGTCCCAGGTTCAGTTCCCGGTGCCAGCTGAAAGAACAAAAACAACAAGCAAAACAGACAAGAAAACAAACTCAGTGTGGCTCAGTGGTTGAGCACCGGCTTCCTGCATACAAGGTCCGGGGTTCAATTCCCAGCCCCTGGTACCTCAAAAAAAAAGAAGAGGAGGTCCGTGTTTTCACTGCTGCTTTTGGTATTAGGCACGGTGCTTATTATTGGTTCTCTGGTTAATACTCATACCTACTCTTTGAGATGGATGGTGTTCTTTTCAGATGAGAACACAGGCTGAGAAAGGTTTAATGCCATGGCCAAGGTCACCCACTAAAGTTAGTAGCAGAATCAGAGTTTGAACTCAGGTCTTGGTGACCGTGCACTAAATACCACAGCACCAGGGGAGGAGGAGAGGGAAGCTTTTACATCTGATGTTTGTTAGGCTTTTCGCCCCTGGCGAGGAACTCATTTCATAGTACTCTATTACCACCAACAAGAGGAAGATGAGAGTAATTGCCAGCCTTGGGAGCTACAATATGAATTATTTTGTTAAAGATAGTTACAATCCCACGTGGATGGCATCAGTCCTCTCATGCAGTAGATCAAGCATCAAACTGCTAAAGTTAACATGAGCAGTATATACCATAAGTGAAAAAATTTACTAGGTAAAAATGGAATGGGAAAGAAAGCTGTGCTCCATTCTCGAACAAAGACCAAAGTCAGGGGCCAGGGATGAAGGAGGGCTCTGGCAGACCATCTCCTTGCTTCAGAGTTCTAGAGAGTCAGGGGATGCAGGGTCAGTGACCAGGGCTGGACAGTCACCCTGAGGCCAGAACCTCATCCACAAGGCCTGGAGCTGCAGTCCCTGGCACTTAGTAGACATTGAAAACATGTTTGGTGTGTTTTTGCTCCAAGATGAGCTAAAGCAAAAAGGCAGGAGCCACACAGAAGCTAGACAGGAAGGCACTTGGCGCTGGCCCTGGCGGAAGCCAGATCTGTGCCGCACATGCCCCAGACCCTGTCAGATAACCCTCTGGCCTGAAAGATAGAGTAAGGAGCCTTTGAAACCTGAGGATGTCGTGGAGAACCTGCGTGGCCTGCTGAGCCTCCACTGTGGGCCTTTGATGCTGTGGGTTTGTGATTAGCTCGGGAGTCTGCTCAGGCCCAAGGATGGGTTCTGGAAAGAAGCGCTTGAAATAACCCACGTTGCCTCAAAACTCCCTTTGGAATCTTTCCTTCTCCTGCGCCCACCCCTTTAAAGCTACAAAAAACAAAAACAAAAAAAAAACAACCCATCCCACAAACCAAAATGAGTAAGTAGCCAAATTGTTCTACAGCAATAGTCAGGTATGTTTCTTTCCTTTTAAAAATGCCTTCCTGGCCTTGGTCTACTTTTTTAATGCCAAGTTTCTCCAGAGCCTCATGCTGATAGACTAGATTTGACGGTAAGGATTCAGTACCTCTGGTGGAAAAGCAGTTTTAAAATTTAGCCAGACAGTTTTGTAATACAAAGCATGACATTGATAATAAGAAGTTTACCATTTCTGAATAGCCAGAAAACTGTTTGAAAGTTGGTAAGTTCCAAACTAGTATTTGTTTGATTATTGCTTGTCAGAGTCATGGATTAATAGAATTCTGGAATCCCAAGTTTAAGATTTTTTCTTTCCAAAAAAAAAAAAAGGATTTTCAGTAATTTGGGTTTCATTTGTATATTTGAGAAAGTTCATGCCTTCTAGGCATTGGCCCCTTGTTAACCAGTTGTAGAGATTATGTACCTGCAGTTAGCTAGTACAGAACCACCATCAGTGTCCTCTGAGACACAAGTAGCACCAGAAAAGGATTCTCTGGGAAACTGAGCTAGATTAAGGTCCCTTTCTACAGGACTTTTCAGAGCTTTTAATATACAAAATGTGCTGCAAATCTCCAAAGTGAGACAGTTCCAGTCTCAAATAGTTTTGCCCACGGAGCAGCTGGCAGGACGAGTCTGGCAGGAAACCCTCTGGGAAAGGCTGTATGCCCGACAAAGCTGAAGAAACTCAAGGCCGTTTTAGAAGACCACAGGGTTACAGGAATAGAGCCATAAGAACACAGCAGAAGATGCTGGTAAAACCACTCGTTCTGCTGTTTGACAGAACTAATACAGAATTAAGTGAGGAAAAGATATCAGGGACCAGTGATGAGAAAACAGGTTCTCTGGTCTTAACTTTGACCCAACTCTTGTGACCCTTTGGGGTCTTTTTTTTTTTTTTTTTTTAATCTCACCTCTAAAATGAGGCATTTGGCTCTAGATGATCTCAAATAATCTCTAGGTCTAGAATCCAGTGAGCCTGGATCAGCGGCATCTACTAGTATAGCTATTTTACTACTAAGAATGGGTTGAAAAACAACAGACCAGTACGATCTCTGGCAGAGCAGCCTGAGTAAGTGTGCAAAGCAAAAAAAAAAAAGCCAGGCGTC
The DNA here is from genome assembly GCA_029593785.1 of Cabassous unicinctus. Lineage (NCBI taxonomy): Eukaryota > Metazoa > Chordata > Mammalia > Cingulata > Chlamyphoridae > Cabassous > Cabassous unicinctus. The sequence goes on from JAQZBX010033716.1 coordinate 15,365, forward strand.
TATTTAGACAGCTCATACCTTTGGGAATCCATCATGTTCTGGTGACGATTTAGAAGGTCATACTTGTAGACATAGCATGCCAATAATAGACCAGTATCATGCTGAGTTGAAAGACCTGTTCAAATACCTTATAATCATTTAGGCTACACACATTTTTAAAACAAGGAAAGGGCATTTTTGGTGAAATGTGGTTTTGCCATTTCAGAATGTGTTTGAGTTCTTTCCCTTTTATTTATTTATTTATTTTTTACTTCTTTGGCATGGCTCAGTTCAGACTTTAAAACAGTGGTTTGAACCCATTTCAGTTTGAAGCTCCTGGCTTTGACAGACCTCCTCCCTGCATCATGAGGCACATTGCCCCCCTTCTCTGGGTGACCCTCTCTGTGCCTTCATCTGCAAAGTGGAATGGGGTGGGGGCTCCTGCCTCTAACTGTGGTAATCCTAGGACTCTTTCTTTTATATCTGAGAGGTTTCCATCGTGTCTTGAACTCTCTTCTATTGTAACACTTAGAGCATTTAAATCATTGTTTATTGACCCATGTGGCTGCACAGCAAGGCTGCTGGCTCCTAGAGGGAAGGCACAAAATCTTACTTTACCTTGGCATTCTTCTTTCTACAACAGGACGAATCAATGAAGATGTGGACAATCTAGTCCCAGGCAGATAGCAGCGCTACCTGATTCTTCCTAGAGGATCGTCTTCTCTTAGTTGCCTGCTATAGTAAAATTATTCCTTCCTGCACTACAAAACATTTAAATTCATGGGCAGCACCCCCAGTCACTTGGTTCTGGTGACATTGATCATCCAAGGGTCCTGCGGAAGCAGTTGAAGCCACCACTGGAACCTCCTCGAATCCTCCTCAGCTGAGAAGCTGCAACCTCCACCGAAGCCTTGTCCCCACGGGCTATTGCGGCGGCTTGGGACCCTGGTGTCCACTTAGCGCACAGGCCCGGCCGCCTGGTGCTGAGGACAGTAAGGGCTGCTGTGTTTCCTCATGCTCGCCTAGGCCTCTCGTCTGTGCCAGCCCTGACTGTATGGCCGTTTATTTATTGATGTATTTATCTATTGTCTGTCTCTCCACACTGGAATATAGGCTCCATGGGCACCATTGCTCTAACCTCGATTCCTAGAATAGTGCCTGGTACTCAGTCGGCTCTCGGCAGGTATTTGCTGAATGAGTAAAGGAGTGACTAGCTGGGCCTGGATAAAAGCCTGTGGAAGGTTCTGGAAAGCCTGCTTCTTGCCACATGCTCTCCTGTGTGCATGTCAGTGCCAACTCTGCAATCTTTTCTTGATCTCAGATAACTCCAGAATGAAATGTCTTCCAAAATAATGTTGGTTTTTGGCCATATATTAGGTTTAGTGTAAGTTTATGCTCGTGGGTGGATTTTGTTCTGTTATTCTCGAGAAGGCCATTAAGCAGTGGGCTCCCTGAGGGGGAAGGTGGCGCTTCTCCTGCCGGCCTAGTGAGGCCTCTGCAGACGTAGCTCAGGGATGACATGTAGAGTAAAACAGGGACTTCTTTCACATGTCAGGTTTTTCCTCAGAGTGAGGAATTGGACTATGGGACCAGGACATTTGGAAGTTCCTCACATTAGTCTTAAAGCAATCAGTTTAGGTGCCCTTATCCCAATGGCTGAAAGAAAGAAGGTTGAAGAAATCCTCCATACAGGGTAAAATCAGGTTGAAAAAAAAGAAATCCTCCGGCGAGCTTCCCGCCTGAACTCTCCTTATGCAGTCCTAATTTCCTGTGGTAATTAATATAATTGCTTCTCTACTATGGGCTCACTGCCTGCCAGGACTTTGCCAAGCACCTCGTGTGCCTTCTCCTCCAATCTTTACTACTACAGCTCTCAGAAGGAAGACACCCCCTCAGTTTCCTCATTACAGATGAGCAAACGGAGGCTTCTAGAGGGAGTCACTTGCATGGCTTCACGTGCTTAGTTTAATACCAGGCAGGATGAGAAAAGACGGTGATAGATTTATGAGTTGGTAAAACGTATTTTAATTCTAAGTAAGAATTAAGTAATTTCTAATGAAAGTATTTAATTCTAATACTTTCATTAAAAAGTATTAGTTTTTTCCCTCGCAACCCCCTAGAAGCTAGATGTTTTTGCAAATGTGGAATTATAGAACCCTAGCATTTCACAGATGGAGGGGACCTTATCTAGGTCGCTCCTCACTCTGACACAAGAACCTGAGGCCCTGAGAGTCTAAACAGCCCAGAGCGTGAAGTGGCTTTGCTGGCCCAGTTAGTTCTCTTTCAAACTTTTACTGCTTTTAGCTAAGGAAAAGAAAGAAAATCTGAACATAAGCCCAGTATATTAACAGATGACAGCAGAATTTCTCTGGTTACTTGGGGAGGGGGAGGGAGTTGCCCCTTCTTTTCTCAGGCTCCCCTCCCTTCGCCAGAGTCTCTGAGACACCTTCATTGAGCCCTGAGGGCTCCAGGGAAGGCAGCTTGAAACACCACTGCCCTAAAATACCTCGCCTGGAATATGAAATATAAATAATCTTAAAACACATAAATAAGTATGTCATCACTCCATATGTACATGTGGCGTAAATGTGTATACCTGGGGCTGCTACTTGAAATTAGGGATGTGGGGTAGACGATGTTGACATTAACTGGGCTCCCGGTGCAGGAAGGTGCTTCCTCTCTCTTATCCCTCCCGCCCCACTCTCACCTCTGGACTGTCTACAGCAAAACCATTCTCACCAGGAAACTTCCTGTGGCACAGGGTCTGTTCAGCCTATTCTTCAGGTGGATAACTTGAGTTATAGATTCTTCCTCACATCAAGCCCCAACTGGCCTCCTAGTGAATCTCGGTCACACCCTTAGTTCCTTCCTTGGGGCCATACAGATTCCCTCTTACCTGACAGCTTATCAAATAGCTAAATAAAATAATTAGATCTCTTAGTTTTTTCTCTTCTCTCATCTAAGCATCACCAGTCCCTCAGCCAGTCCTCATCTGCCTTGCTCCACTTTCCTAGCTGCCCTTCTTTGCACGGGCTCTGGTCTGCACAAGCCCCTGGTAACGTGGGGTCCCCTCATAGGATTAGAGCAAAGCAGCGTGTGGAAGGGACTCTTACCAGTAGGGTCTGTCCATACAGCCACCACCTCATACTGTGTCCTTCAAGTCAGTTGGTCTATCAGTAAGATTCTTTTAAACTTTGCTAAAATCAAGTCATGATGTGTACAGTATACTTCTAATCCACACTTCTGACAACACTATTAAAAGTAAGCAAAAGGAGGTGCTGAGTGCACTTTTATCAGTGCCTACTGAGCATTTATTTCCTAAGCACTTAAAACCCAAAATTTAACGAAGACATGTGATAATCACCAAGTAATTGTCTCCTCTCTTTTTGAAAATCAAATCATTTGCCTATGTGTATTTTTCTAAACTATAGTTATAATTTTTCAAAGGTCCAGGAAATGGTTCCATGACAAAAAGGACAAGTATTTGCAGGACCTTAGGATGTTATTCTCCAGGTCCTGGAAATAGGAACTCACATGTGTGATTTTGTTCCACCTTGGGCTTCAGTTTCCCTTTGACAGAGTTAATTGTTCCCACGCTTAGCCCAGATCCCGCCACTTCCACCATCACCAGTTTGATGTTCATTCCTTTTGCTTTCTTTTTCCTTTTTTTTTAATCAAGAGAAGCAAAATAAAAGTGGAATAAATAACAGAAAAGGTAATTTACTTCTTTCGTGTCAGCTTCATTTTCCATACAAATTTCACATGTCAGGTTTTTCCTCAGAATGGGGAAAAAATGAACTTTAAATGAAATTAAGTGGATTCCCACCCCCATGCCCAATCATCCATTAGATAGAGTGAGTCACCAGAGAATTTGATAGAGAAAAATTGTAGGGCTTGGTACTTATTTATGTCTTAAGGCGCTTAATGAAAGAAATCCCATTTTAGTTACTAAAGCACCTTGATCTGACTGATAGCAGTCGATTGTAATTTTCCAAACTCAAGAAAGTCTATTTGTTCTCCAGGCTGGACAGCTGCAGCTGGAGATGGAGGATGCATGCACATGTATATGCATCCTGTGGGCAGAAGGAATCATCCTCGGATCAAGCTGCCATAGGAAGCCCTTCCACTTGTGGAGGCTGATCACAGAGGTTACAAAGCATTTTAGCCCTGTCTGCAGCCTTTTTACCAACGACTGCTACAGGCACAATTTAATGAGAAAATGGAAATGGTAGTTTTGGCAGATAGAATGGCTTCCATCCTTCATACTGTATTTCAGTAGAAGTTCTGGTTTTTCATTTAGGATGAAGATAATGCCTTGTATTTGCATAGCAGATAGTCATGATTTTCACACTTACCTCTTATAATTACCTTTGATATAGGCAGGTTTGGGATAATTATCTCTATTTTATACACGAGATAACTGGCACCTGTATTTGTGGGGGGTCCTTTAAGGATCCTAGAGGGCTGGCTGAAGGTTTTTGGGTCTTTTGGCCCAGCTCTTTCTCCTACTCCTAAGGCCTGGGAAGAGCGGAGGCAGCTCTGCTGGCTGTTTTATTCATGCTTTTGTCTATTTGATAGTTGTGTTTTTTAAGTACCTGTTCTGGGCCAGGCCCACGTTAAATTTCAAAACAGCTCCTTTCTATAGAATGTCCATTGTGGTTTCTTGGGCCACATAATCCAAGCCATCTTATCCTCATTTCCTTTTGGAAGGAAAGGTCAGGAGAGCAGGCTCCTTGTCTCCAGGGCCTCATTCTTTACAGGTTACTTAGATATAACTTGTGTGTCTGCAGTCTGAGGAATGCATTGTCAAATTTTTCTTAAGTTTTGCTCCTCTTTTTTTTTTTTTAAAGATTTATTTATTTTTATTTATTTCTCCCCGCTTGTTGTTTGACTCGCTGTCTGCTCGTCTTTTTAGGAGACACCAGGAACTGAATCCGGGGCTTCCCACATGGGAGGGAGGCGCCTAATCGCTCTGTTGTCTCTCCCATTGAGTCTCCTCCCTGTGTCTCCTGCTTGCGTCATCTCACTGCGTCATCTTGTTGCCTCAGCTCCCGGTGCCAGCCCCTCGCGTCAGCTCTCTGTCTTGCTCATCCTCTCTAGGAGGCACTGGGAACCAAACCCAGGACCTCCCATGTGGTAGGCGGGAGCCCAGCTGCTTGAGCCACATCCACTTCCATGCCCTTCTCTCTTAAAGGCTCTATTGGCACATTACAGTTATGGATAGAAATCATTTCCCTTTCAAACAGCACATCTACAAATATTCATTGCTTTAATCCTAAAGAGCTGTAACAGCCTGTAGAATTACTGTGGCTTGCATTGATGCACAGTTAAATTCTTACTGTGTGGGTAGAGGTATACCTTATAGATGGAAAAATGAAAGCAAGCCTTTGCCATGCCAAAAGAGGCTACAGTTCTCCTTGAATGTTTTGACTCATCTTGCATTTTCAGCAGACAGGGTTGAAGAGGAAGGGAGTCAAGCAGTCTCTTTCAAGCTTCCTTATGTGTCCCTTCACTCAGCAAGCATTTGCTCAGCACCTACTGTGAATAAGATACGGTTCTCTTGCCCCAGAGCAAGGCCAGGCTGGTGGGGGAGACAGTCAAGTGTGATAGTTGGAAGGTTTGAGGTGTGCATAGGTGCTTTGGGAGCAGGGCAGACACCAAGCCTGAGTCAGCCTGGGAAGGTAGGGTCCTAGAAAGCAGGTGGCACTAGGTCCGTGTTGAAGGATTGCTTCACTGAGCAGTCAAGGTGGAGGCAGGTTTGTGCAAGGGTGTGAAAAGGCATGGCCAAGCCTAAGAGGCCTTGAGGAGCAGGAAGAGACAGCTTCCGGGGCAGTCCCACATTGCTAAGTAAGGGCGTGCCTGCCATTGCAGTGGTTAGGCAGAGTGTGGCAAGGTCACTGAGCATTTGTGATCACTCATTCCGATACAGATTGAAAGATAAAGTGGAGCAGGCTGAGGATGGAGGCAGGGAGACAGGTGGGCAAATGCCCTTGTCCAGGGGAAAGATCATGAGGACCAGGGGTAAGGCTAAGGCATTGGGGTTGGGTCCAGATGGACTCGAAGCAGACTTGATAGGGGGAGTGAGGCAGACAGAGGAGCTGGGGGGTCACACCTGGGCTTTGGATTTGCATGACTTCCTGCCATTTACCAAGAGAGGAAGTTCAGGAGGCATATGCTAGACCAGGCGGAGGCAGGGGGGAGGGTGGGTGATTCCTTAAATGAGTGGGCATTATGTATTCCAGTAAAACTTGATGTATAAAAACAGGCAGGGGACCAGATTTAGACCCCTAACCTAAGAGACAGGCACAGGGCTCATTCAATAAAATGTGAGTGCCTCTTGTGTTCACAGCCCATGAGGAGGCTCTGTGCGTGATACTGCTAAAGAGAAGATTTTTTCTCAGCAACAGTTTTCATTTATGGTATTTTTGCTTACCTTATTCTTTTTAAGCTTTCCATCTTCCTGGAGATATCAAATATAAAATCATAAATCGGAGAACTGGAAAATAACCAACTGTATCCTATGAGCAACAGGAGCCCTAAGAAAAACCTCCAGGCAAGGCAGTAAGGAGCCTGGGTCCTCCAGGAAGGAAGTGACTCTTTTACCAGGTCTTGGAGGATGTTGTGAATAGCGGCTGATGGGAGGAAAGTGGGGGGACAGTCCATGTATGGAGTTCTTAGTTTGAGAAAATGACGCGGGAAGTGGTATGAATGGCAAGGGAAGGGAACTGTTGTCCCGGGTGACGCTGGTGTGGTCATACTCTGCCGCAGGCACATGCTTCCTCTGGGAAAAGGAGTAACAGCACTTAACTCTATTTTTTGTCCTGTGAACAGGATATTTGTTTTTCTCCTTGAGACTCAGAGGGCTTCTGTTACTTTAAAATGTTAATATTTTGATTTTTTTTTTTTTCAGTTACCACAAAGTCAAATTCCTTTTGAGATTATTTTTGGCAATAGCAAAAATCCTGAAAAATCCTAGTGAGATAGAGTTGGAGGGGGGCTAGGGCCTACGACCATTTTATCCATTCTTAGCTTCTGACAAGGTCAAGTTGGCATCTCTACCTCTCGTCGATGTTGAGACCATTGCATGCCATTTCCTCTTGATGCTCTCAGACTTCAAAATAGGTAGTCCTCATTCAGTCTGGCAGTCCTCAAGTTAGAAAATAGTCAGCTATTACGAGCACAGACTGTGGAGTCCAGCTGGGGCTGAGGTCCCAGCTCTCCACATTTTGGCTAATTGACCTAAAACATTGGTTTAACCTTTTTTTTTTTCAAATTAGAAAAGTTGTAGCTTTACAGAAAAATCCTGCTGAAAATGCAGAGTTCCTATGTAACTCCCCTCATACACACACAGTTTTCCTGTTATTGACACTTTGCGTTAGTATGGTACTTTTGTTACAATTGATGAAAAACTGTTATCATAACTATATATTTTAATGTAGTCTGTAGTTTACAATAGGGTTACCTATTGTGTTGTACAGGCCTATGGACTTTTTATTTTTTATTCTAGTAGCATAGATATAACCTAAAATTTCCCCTTTTAACCATACTCAAATATATAATGCAGTGATGTTAAATACATTCACAATGTTCTGCTACCATCACCTCCATCCAGTACCAGAATTTTCCCATCACCCCTAACCAAAACTGTGCCAACTCAGCATCAAATCCCCATTCCCTACCCCCACTCCAGCCCCTGGTAACCTATAGTCTAGTTTCTGACTCTGTGGATATGCTTATTTTCATTATTTCATTTCAGTGAGTACATACAATATTTGTGTCTTCAAGGTTCATCCATATTAACACATGAATGAGAACTTCATTCCTTTTTATGGCTGAATAATAGTCCATTGTGTATATATACCCCATTTTGTTTTTCCATTCATTGGTTGATAGACATTTGAGTTGCTTCCATCTTTTGGCAATTGTAAATAATGCCACTATGAACACTGGTGTACGAATATCTGTTTAAGTCCCTACTTTTGATTTTTTTTATTATATACCCAGAAGTGGGATTGCTGGGTCATATGGTAATTCTGTACTTAGCTTCCTAAGGAACCACCAATCTATTTTCCATAGTGGTTGAACCATTTTACATTTCTACCAACAATGAATAAGTGTTTCTATTTCTCCACATCCTCTCCAATACTTGTTCTTTTCCAATTTTCTAATATTAGCCATTCTATTGGGTAAGAAAGGGTATCCCATTATGGTCTTGATTTGCATTTCCCTAATGACTAATGATATTGAGCATCTTTTCGTGTGCTTTCTGGCCATTTGTATATCTTCTTCAGAGAGATGTCTATTCAAGTCTTTTGCCCATCTTTTAATTGGGCTGTTTTCCTGTTGTTGAGATGTAGGATTTCTTTTTATATCCTGGGTATTAAATACTTATCAGATATCTGGCTTCCAAATCTTTTCTCCCATTTTATATATTCTCTTTTCACTTTCATGATGCTTCTTTTGAGCACAAAAGTTTTTAATTTTGAGTGAAGTCCCATTTATTTTTTTTTTCTTTTGCCCTTGCTTTTAGTGTACTGATTCAGTCTCTCTACTTGATATTGTCTATTGAGATCTTCTTTTTCTTCTTGACTCAGAGTAGGTAGTTTGTGTGTTTCTAGTAATTTGTCCATTTCATCTAGGTTATCTAATTGTTGGTATACAGTTATCCATAGTGCTGTCTTATAATCCTTTTTAAAAAATTTATTTATGTGGGACCAGTAAAAATGATGCCCCCCCCCCATTTCTGATTTTTATTTGTGTCTGTCTTCTTTCTTGTCATTCTAGCTTAAGGTTTGTCAATTTTACTGATCTTTTCAAAGAACCAACTTGTGATTTGATTGATTCTATTGGTTTGTGTTTTTTTTTTAGTTCTGCTAATCTCCACTTTAATCTTTCTTCCTTTTGATCCCTTTGGTTTAGTTAGCTCTTCTTTTTTCTAGATCCTCCAATTGTGAGATTAGGTCTCTGATTTGAGATCATTCTTCTTTTTTAATGTAAGTATTTAGAGCTATGAATTTCCCTCTCTCATCACTGCCTTTGCTGCATCCCGTAAGTTTTGGTATGTTGTATTTTCCTTTTCATTCGCCTCAAGACATTTCCTAATGTGCCTTGTACTTTTTCCTTTGACCCATTGGTTGATTAATAGTGTGTTTACTAACTACATATTTGTGAATTTTCCAGTTGTCCCTGTTTTTGCTTTCTCACTTCATCCCATTGTAGTCAGAGAAGATACATTTTGTGATTTCAGTATTTTCAAATTTGTTAAGGCTTGTAACCAAACATATGAACTATCCTGGAAAATGACCTCTGTGCACTAGAAAAGAATGTGTAGTCTGCTGCTTTTGGGTGAAGATCTCTGTATAAGGCTGTTAGGTCAAGTTGGTTCTGTATTCTTATTGATCGTCTCTAGATGTTCTATCCATTATTGAAAATGCTGGAAGCAGATGTGTCTCAAGCAATTGGGCTCCCGTCTACCATATGGGAGGTCCCGGGTTAAATTCCCGGGGCCTACTGGTGAAGGCAAAAGCGGGCCGGCGCAGAGAGCTGGCAATATTTGCTTTATATATTTTGGGGCCCTACCATTTGATGCTTAAATATTTATAATTGTATCGTTCTCAGCCTTTTGGCTAAGATCAAGTGTAGTATAATTGTTATGTCTTCTTGTTGAATTGACTACTTTATTAGTATATAGTGACCTTCTTTATTCCTTGTAACAGTTTTTTACTTAGTCTATTTTATCTGATATTAGTATAGGTAACACTGCTCTCTTTTGGTTACTTTGCATGATATATTTTTTCCCATCCCTCCACTTTCATTGTGCTTGTGTCTTTGAATTTAAGAAGAGTCCCATAAACAGCATTTAGTTGGGTCATGCCAGTGATTCTGCCAATCTCTGCCTTTTGACTGGAGAGTTTAAACCATTTACTTTTTT